>PKSI02000067.1:0-10455 GCA_002916485.2 Juglans nigra | reverse complement strand
CACCCCCCTTGCGTGACAAATCTCAAAAGTAAAGTCGTACATCACTTTTTGTTGCTTTAATTATAAATTCAATGATCATAGTTGGATCCATTACATAAGACTTGGCCAAAAAGTTTTTCACGAAAAACAGAGAAGTGTCACAACCTCTTTTCATGTACACAGGTTGATCTAGCAACATTAGAATTTACCTTAAGAGTTTCATCAAGAATCTAATCCATACAACGTGCCAAAAAAAGTCTAGGACAACATCTTTATCCATCACAAACTTCGGTAACTAATGATGCTTGTGTCTCCTTTTAGTTGAACTTGATAAACTTTTCGCTACGTGATTTAATTTTGATTGGTTCAGCAATTCAACTAGAAATATTATGATTATAATTGATATAACAAAACACGCTTCTTCAATATAACTCTGAACTGGGACTTGATGATTATTGGTCCCTTTAACGCTGAACTTGGAATAATGGATATCTAAGTGAACTAAATACATTTGGTCCAACAAGTGAAAATTTATTAACATTATGCAATGATAATTGATGAAAAACATTGAAATTTGAAATTCCCCATAGAGGCAAGTCCAAGACTAAAATTTGACTCAAGGTATACTGCACATTTCTTCAGGAGAGACTCTCCAAAGTTACCTCAAAACACCCTAAAAACTTTGAAGGTATCTGGTCCGATTGTTTCCCTCATATTTTCAAAGATTAACAAAAAAAAAAATAATGATTGGTAATATGAGAGATGGGCAGAATGATCTACATTGGGGTTAGAGACGAATCTCCAAATCTAGGAAATTCTCAAACAAACACTACCTTAACTTGGTAACAAACACTTTGATTGAACAAACCCGACTAGGTCCCAGGGTAGATGCACCATTCCAATCGCCTACATTTGTGAGTCAAAGCAAATATATGTGGTTATTGGTACGAGCCTACACTCTATATAGATATAATATATATATATAAATAAACCAAAATCTTAATAAACAACAGCAAACCCAATGAGGTTACAATTCAGCATCACCCTCCACTAAAATATGATTCGTTTTAGACTTTGGTTCTACCTACAATAATAAAAATCAACTATAAGCATCCTGATTGAAATGCCACCTCCAATCTCTAGCTAATACACGGATTATGCATAATCAGAACTTAACCCCGCATCAGTTCTAGTAAAAAATACCACAATTTACAGCTCATATTAACTAAACCTAGACGGAAAAAGAGATCTGCTATAAACATAGAGCCCCACACAGAACTGTACGACTACAACCGTAGAGCTCACGCGAGACCAAAAGGTAAAGTCATACATAGAAAAACGTGAAGAGAAGAAGATTATTTCCAAGCATACGAATAGGGCTTCACGTCGGTTGGAATTGACGGGCTTCGAATCTGAGTGATGTCAAACTTCGCAGAGACGAAGATGGAACTTCAGGAAGAAAGAAAAACAATCTTCGCGTAGAGAAAAAGAGGCAGGTCTTCAGCGAAGATAAGAAAACGGAAAGAGAAGTGACAATCGTATAGTTAGGAAATCACCTGTGCACTTGCAATCGCAGTTGCAGCGGGAGCTAGGATAGGCCTTCGGGGGGAGGAAACTCGAAAATCTCAGTGCAGTGTAGGGAAACTCGGGACATCACAGTGCATGTGTAGAGGCAAAACGCTGGAAATCCACAGGTTGGTCGGGGTCTCTCTGTGAAGGCTCGGGAGGGTGGCTGAGAGAAGAGGCAAGCAACGAGGAAGGGAGAAAGAAGAAACGATGAGGAAGAACGCAGAGAGGAGAGGACGATAGAAAGGTAAAATGCGCGAGGAGGGCGGGCGGAACAAAGGGGGGGAGGAATGAAAGGGACAAAATGAAAATTATAAAAAGTGTGCCAAAATAGTGGGAGCCCCGCA
Organism: Juglans nigra; assembly: GCA_002916485.2. Classification (NCBI taxonomy): domain Eukaryota; kingdom Viridiplantae; phylum Streptophyta; class Magnoliopsida; order Fagales; family Juglandaceae; genus Juglans; species Juglans nigra. The sequence goes on along the minus strand of PKSI02000067.1, from coordinate 8,563 downwards.
TTTCGACAAGTATGTGGCAATTTTGAATCCCGCAAAAATAGTGGATGCTACAAAGATTTTCTTTCGAAAAATGCCCGTATGTACGTAAGTACGGGGGTTTCATAGAAGCAATGCAAGTAGTAACTCGTATTCTCCTGGATATAAAATAGGTAATTAGAGATGCCAGCCAGTACTTGGGGACACATCGGTCCCAACTTTATTTGAGGACAAGATTTTATGTTTGTTACTAATTATAATTGTTTTTTAAGGTTTGATACTTTGAGTTTCTGAACTTACGCAATTTAATCAAAATTTCAAAGGATAACGTGTCCAGTTGAAAAAAAATCGAAGATACGTGCATGATTCTGTGGTGTAAAACAAGCCATAAAACCCGGTAGGGTTGAAAGCCCGGCATAGTCCCTTGTTGTCACCACCACCCAAATGTTCCCTGTCCTTCTCTGTGAGTCGGTCATATCAAAGCAAAGTTTTTAAGTTTCTAGTTTTAACGATGTGAGAAGGTCTATTAATTCCCCATGTACTGCACGGCTTTATCACACCCAAATTGTCCAATTGTAACGTTGCATTTAGATATAAGGGTGTAACCAATTCAGGTTCGATTCCAGTTTTGTACATTGGTTTAGCTACCCGAATTGGTATACATGATTTTAAAAATTTAAGAATTGATATTGGACAAATTCATAGCTCCAAAGCCAGAACTTTTGATTTTTTTCAGTTTCCGGCCGGTACGGTCCCGATTTTTCTAGTTTTAATAGATTTATGTGCTATATTAAGTAATAATATGATGTTTACATATACTAAATCTATTTTTATATTTATATATATAGTCTAAGTACATTATTTTTTATAGATAATGAACAGATACTAGTATAGTATGGAATTTAATTATAGTTTATATAAATTCTAGACTTTGTCTATGAGTATCTATGATTAAATGTGTAAAAGTGTGTTTACAAAAAACACTTAAAAATGTATTTACTTTGATATATATATATATATATATCTATATAATATCAAAAATAAGTTTATACTAATAACTTAATATTAATGTTTATGTTTAAGACTAAAACTTATATCAAATGTTTTATTAAAAAATTATAAGATTACTTTTATGTTATATTAATTATCAATTTAACATATATTATATAATATAGAATATAATATAAAAGATTATATATATATAAAAATTATAAGATATATATTAATCTGGTTCGCTTTAACATATTATTTAAAATAAAAACTACGTTACCCGCACCGATTTCAAACTGATTTCATTGTTAATGAATCGGTACCACACTCGACCCCCAGCTTGACAAATAGGGCCGAATCTACCAATTTGGTCTGGTCCATTCCCTGATGAACTGGTTTTCCGGTTTTATTTTCACGAACGAACTCATGTTCTCCTGCCTTCACCTTCACGTGAGACACGAGTGCATAGACTTGGAGTTGGTTAGGACGGCCTTTGTCCTTGCTGTGGTCCCTACTTATATATTTTAAACAAAGAAACTTTAATTTCTAAAAGGATCTTAGATAATCTATGCTCTGCAATAGTGAGCCTAATACAATAATTGCATGAAAACAGAAAGACACGGCCATCTCGTCTAGTTAGGCCTGTGCAAAATAATTTGTTGGCCCAATCTGTCCGAAATACCCGACCCAATCACCCCATGATGCGGGCTGATCTGATCTACTCAGCGGGCGAGCCCGTAGCCCCCACGATCTCTCATATTTCTCCACACAAAAAACCCTGAACCATCTTCGATCCTCCATTTCAATTTCTACATTGCTTTCAAATTCCCCAGAAAGCAAATTTGGCCTCACTTGCACAATAAACCACCCACTAGCAAACGATTAGACAAGCTGAGTAGCACAAAGTATATACAACTTATGCCTTAAATTGTTATTATGCACTCTTATCATCGCTTACAGATTGTGGATGTCCACCCAAAGCTCCGAGACGAAGCCTCCCAAGCTAAGAGCGCTTCGAATGCTGATCACTTGGATTTGCCACCATTATTGCGACCTCCGCATCCATTTGTTTACCTTTCCTCAGTGCCACCCTTCCATTGATCTGCCTCACCAACTTCAAAGCAATTCCTTTTCTGCCACACTTCCTCCTCCTCGTTTCCTCTTCGCCCCTTCAATTCAAGGAAAATCGAAAAAAAGTCGGCGAAGCTCAGCTCACTGCTACCCGGAGTTATTTCCTACTTTCTCCTTAAAACCCCAATTTTGTCATACGACTCGTAATCCTGGGATTCAAACACCTTGCTAGGATTTCCACAACGGGATATGGCTAGCCTCGGGGACTTTCGGGCATGGACGTACCTAATCGATTCGTGCTGTGGTCTCCAGGCAGATGTAGTGAGCCCGGGCTTTTCGATATTTGGGGAGAGGGGAAAGGGGAGTGGGCTCGAGGGAAGACAGTCACCCCACATGGGTGATGGTGGAAGCCTAGGAGCTTTGAGTTCCAGAGAGTTTTCACCGGCAATTTGGAAACAACGAAAAAAACGTGAGTTAGAGCGAGCGGTTCAAGAAATTGTGAGAATTTCTTTCAGGAAAATGTCCAGAGATTTGACGGGAGAGGGGTGAGCGGGCCGACAATTTATTTTTCTTCGGCTATGGGCTGCGGGCCAATTGTGCAGGGCCTACTTCTAGTAACTTGAATCATGAGGAGATTTAATCAAGCCGGGCTGTGTCGAAATCAATTTTGGTGGATCAACCAGGTTACTAGATGAGCAAATGACGAAAAAAAAAAACATTATTTTTTATTTTTTTGGAACTCTCGAATTACTCAAAATCAAATCCGTGAACCCACAAGTTAAAAAAAAAAAAACTCAAAAAATTGTTAATAAGGTGGAAAAAAAAAAAAAAACATTATTTTGTAGAATCGAAATCTCAAGTGGTGATACCGAACCTGTTTATACTCAAATCTTAAAATCATATAATTACATTTTGGAGGGGAGTTAGATCATCCAAGTATTAAAAGCTTACAAATCTTAGTATGATATATAACAACTGTTTTGGAAGTAAGCATTATGAGAGCTTGTAGAGAGCTTTTTGGAGGGGAATGAACTTATTAAAAAGGACGGTTTGGAATGCAATCAAAAAAAAATGATTGAGTTCTAGTTTGAGGCATGAAATTGTTCATACTGTTATTCGAGTAATTCGAAAAAAAATGAGTGAGAGTTTGAGTTCCCTAAAATGTCTGTCTCATTAAAGGTTAAAAATTTTATAATTGAGAAACCAATGAAAATTTTAAAAAATAAAAAAAAATATTAATATTAGATGGATTATAATAATTAAATTTAGCTAGTTTTAGGCGAAGATATATATGAAAGCATCATAACAATATCGGGGCAACTAGGACCAAGATTATCTCAATATTCAAAAAAATTAACAAAAGATGAACTAAATCGTTTGAATTTATTTTACTACCTGAAAACATTTTTTTCTACTAACAATCATTTCATAATTCAACGTAGTATGAGGGAATTAAAGAGGGAATAAATAAGGGGAAAAAGGGGAAACTACTATAGGAATATGCAAGGAGTTATCAAAAAACACCACACCAACTCATCATTATATTGCATATAAATATGAAACATCTAATTTGCGTTTATATCAAAGATGAGAAGGACTGCCAGCTTCCTTGACTAGGGATTTGATAGAGTTATGTCTTGATTGAGAGATTTCTAACGATTGTTTGAGTACTACTGGACTGGACTTGATTCATTTGAATGCATTGATAAGCAATCTTGATTTGAAATCTCCACGTTATGCTCTATTTGTTGCTCTGGCAATGAAAAAATAAAGGCTTAGGAGGTTAGTTTGGCAAGGATTCCAACTTCCCCTTCAAGCATTTCTACCACTTTGTTCACATTGAAGGGACGATCACTAGGCTTTCATCTGTATACACCACTTTAACTAAAGCAAACCCTGATGGATCATCAACTTTACCTATTTCCTCTTCCTCCGTTGTGGGCATATTCCTCCATCTCTATATCATTTCCCATCATGCAAATTGGGCGTAGACCCACGTGGGAAAAGTAGATTTGGCTCGAATGTTCTGCATATGCATTTCAAATTCTTTTTCTTCTACCTGCCATTTTTCCCATCAATAACATTCCAAAAACTATAAAACATCAGGCTTTGTCCTCCCCATGAGATTTGCCTCCAAGATATTTTTATAGGGAAAAAACTCAGGAGCCAAATGTATCCAACCCACGTTCCCCTGCAGCAGTCAAAGAAAACAATGCTATCTTTCTATTGGATAATGATTTTGCTAAGCCAAAGGGTCAGAAAAGCTTGGGATGAAAATTCTCGTCAAGAAGAATGTTTGTGAGGCTTTATATCAAAACATGCAAATCTGTTATGTCACAACCTCGATGTAAGTTATTTCAATCCACGAGCCACCCCTAGAGCAATTCATGCATTTTCTTGTAGCGTATGAGGATACTTCCTTTTTTTTCCCATAAAATAAATTATGGTTATTTAGAAGAGGGACCCTTTAGACATGAACTCATTATACAAGAGCACGCTTTGTTTGATCCTTCAACACAAAAACCAATGAGTTGCACTACATTAACATGATGAATTCCTTCCAATGGTTTTGAACCTCATTGATAAAGGTCTTGCCCATTAGGTTTGCTCTTGGTTAATTATCTTTATGCCACGAGTCGGCCACTTCGAAGTGTGACCTTTAAATACAGTTCCATACCCTACTTCGACCTACGTTTGTACTTGAAATTCTTGCTCATCTCCTAATTTGTGGGTAGTGAATATCTTAGATCGGCCCCGCGCGAGGTTGTTGTTGTGACTTTGTAGAAGAAGGCTTCAATAGCATCGTACATTGACAAATGCCTCCTTCGCCATTTATAGATCCAAAATGCAATCACAATTGGAGTCCCCTATTACCAGTTTTGCTCTCCAAGGTATAGCCCTATGGAGGAAACAATACCACATGAAAGAATCGTTACATTTTTCAAATAATCTCCTCTTCTATAATAGATAGAATAGTATATTAATCAATTTATTTTTATATTTTTTTACATCTTTTATTTGATTTGATGTTTTTGTATTTCCTATTTTATATTTTGAACTCTTTTTTATTTTATAAAGAAGAATAAAAAATAGAGTTCAAAATATATTGATTTTATTATATATTTTATAAATAATAGTTATTCCTGAAAACAATAGATTGTTGCACTATTATAGAAGTTCCCCACCTGCTTTTTCCCTTGATACATTTACAACCCTCAAAGTACTTGTCTTTCTCAAAACAAAGTTTTTTATTTATTTTTTTTTTTTAATGATATTCATTTTTTGCAATGTCCATTAAAATAATCTGATTTTTTCATGGTCCACTGTCTAAAATTTCTACAATATCTTCTAAAACATTTTTTTTTGCTATTAGGAATAGTCCTAATATGGATGGAGAGGGGGGAAAACTCACCAAGCTATACTAAAAAGAAAAAAACTAATAGGTGTTGTTGCACTGCTTTAAAATTCCCCTTTTTATTAATTTTTAGAGTTATAGCTCAGTTTTAGTCTTTCGAGATACAACCTAGTAATTAAGAGCAAGTAGTCATGCTTCACGGTCTAAATAAAATAACAATATACTAAAACCAGGAAAAAAAAAAAGAAGAAAATCAAAGGGAAGATCGAGATAAGGAAGTTAGTTTCTTACCGGGGGGAGATCCGAAAATCAGTTAGACGACCGACTCTTTAGAAGGGTGAAGCAACTACAAGAAATATATACAGAAAACACTAATAATGAATCAACAAGGTGACTTCTTTTCTTTTTAAAAATATATTTTTTTCAGAGTACGTACAACAAGAATTTATATAAGAAATAAACGCTAATATGCTCCTCATTTATTTCCTCATTTTGATCGCTCATGGTATTTAATTTTTTTTTTTTTTACTTTATGATTAAGGGACGTGGGGCACTATTAGTGTATTGATTTTTTTTATTTATTTTTAAAAATGTAGTAAAAGATGTTAAAATAACGGTGAAAAACGTTGAGAAAAGAATTAAAAGAATAAAAGTTAAAAAAATTAGTTTTGACTAGGACGCGGCACGCACTCCCAGCGTGTCATGCGGGGCGGAGCGTTCTTATCCCTAAAATTAATGTTTTATAGTATAACACATAAACTTTATGTCTAATCTGGTATGTATGTGCAAATACCCTTGTCCCAAAAAGATGTAAACTGATGAGAAGAGGTCAGATTTATATTGATTTTAGATTTACATTACACCTACCCTCTCCTAGGTGTGTCCCGGGCCCACACGGGACTCAGACTTCATCGGATAGCGCCCCCCCCCCAACATATGGAATAGTTAATTAACTGAGGTACCATCGACGTAGAGTAATGGTTCGAACGCAGGACATTACATCTTGATACCATGTAAAATCACTACTGTCCCAAAGCTATAAACTGAATGGGAAGAGATAGATTTTATTATTTATTTGTATCTAAACAATATATAACCCTACACTTTGTGAACCTAGTGTGCTTCATTAGATAATGTGCAATTACTCTGAGGATGTTAGTGTTACATAATAACATTTTTGCTAAAAACAAATCCATCGTTTCCTTTTTACTAGTTTTTCCCATCTAGGAAAGCTGTTCGATAAGCAAACTCCTTTTGTCCTAACAAGCTTCATGCCTTTGATCCATTTCCAACTTGTCCTAGCTAGAAAGGCAAATAAAAATTATCATACAAGACCCGCTATAAAATTCTAACCCTATCCAAATTATTCCAATCCATACTCTCCACACTTGAGTCATGGAGCAAGCCATGGATATTTGATGAGCCTTCTAACCTAGAGATTGATGAGTGCACTTATTCACATAATACGTCATGTGCAATTCGAACTGATATTGCAAAAAAAACAATATCTATGCAAGTGAACTCACTTCTCTCTTCCCATTCCGGTGTATCGTCATGCTGCAAAAGGGCTTGAGGAACTTTCCTCGTCTTTGACAACAATTTCAAGCATAGCGTTAAGGATCTAGACTTATTCTAGCAACTCCAGCAACTTTTCTTACTCGCACAATATCCCAGTAGAGTTACAAATAAGGTCGTCATGTAATTATGCAAAAAGTGATAACAAGAAAAATTAGTAATGTCCCATTAGGCGTACTGTATGATCAATGTACTGAAATGGTTTTTCAATTGTGCTTGATCTCTAGAGCTTATTCTATAGCGTTTATTCAGGGATTATTATTAAATAGGGACCAGCTTGAACTAATTCGTTGATAGGGATTTAACTTTCTATGATCACAAAGTAGTCTCTCCCTCCTTCAATACCAATTAGATGACCATCGTATCACATGACATTCGTATTTGCTCGCTTGTCTTCAAATATAATCTTGCCCTAGAAACACTTAGAGTATTCTAGCATTATCGATGGTATTGGAGCATTCGATCATTGTGTTTATATATAGCTGCCATATCTAGATATCTATGTTCGCTACAGAGCAGACCATGGGAAACACAACTGTCCAATATCAGCGACATTCAATTATTTTTTAGGCTTGCACACTATGGATTAGTCTGAAGTATCGACGTGCCGGTTAGGGGGTGAGGGGATCACCCGTTTGCTTAGAAAGTGATAGATACGGGTATTCTAGTATTCCAAAGTTTCCAACAGAGGACAAAAAATCAAAAAAAAAAAACAAACAAAAACAGCAAATCCAGACTGAATTAAACAAATACTGATGGAGGGAGAATAAATTCTGTACAATAGGGATTCGATGATGCGTCCCGGCAAGATTCGTACAATAACAGCCTTACAATAATAATAACCAACAGAAGAAGAAAAATTCATTTAATGGGAATATAGTAAAACAGGTGAAGTTAAAATAATTAGAGTATGTCAAATAGTATAAAAGGTTGTAGTAGAAAGCAACTTTGCTTTCTAGTCGTCATGTTAAGAAAGAAAGTGATTCTTTGACAACTCTATAAAAGGGGACCCAAAGGTTTCTGATTTCGATTTCAATGCCTTACTCATAATTGGGCTTTAGCAACTTCGATTCATCATTGAAAAGCAGCCATTTAAAAAAATATTGCCACAGGGGACAAGTGGGACTGAGAATTAATAAAAAAACTTTAGGACAAGAGAAGAATATTTCTTAACATTTTCATATTCCTCTGATTATCTGAACATCAGGCATATTGTACGTTCTAGTCATGTAATACCTAGTTCTGGTGACAAACAACCTTTTGAGATGGGAGGAGTCTCACCATTGTAGACGCCCTCAAGACTTTTGAAGAATCGCTAGTTTATCCCAGACAGGCCAAAAAAAAACACATATAAAAATTAGAAATAGAAGAATTCTCAAAAAGGAAATAAAATAGTTCGAGGAAGTACGGCAGATCTCGATCGGCTCTTACAAAAAGTGTTCATCTTTTTTCACGCAAAATGCCATCTTCGGCGTGCGTATTGCTACCTTTGATCGGGTAGTAATGTTTCAGACATTGACTTTATCGCGTATCATTGAGGGTAGCAATCGTTGGGTCCGCAACGTTTCGCATCACAATAAACTCGGAACCAAGAAA
>PKSI02000060.1:0-16561 GCA_002916485.2 Juglans nigra | reverse complement strand
CGCGGTACTTTAGTTTATTTATTTTCGTTATTTGGATAGCGCGGGTACCCAGTTTGAAAATGAGGAAGCGCCTACTTTCGTATTTCGGTGAAATTACGTCAATGTCGTTGAAGTAAACCAAATATTTGTAAGATAGTGAGATTCGGATATTAAGAATATTTTAAATATTTTAAAATATTTTTAGATGATTATAAAATAATTTGAAAATACTTAAGAACAGTTGTATTTCCAAACAAGCTTTAAAATTGTAAAGTTTACATAAAAATTTCATATAATGATATTTCTATAGTGATATAATTTAATGTAATACATTAAGATCCCGTTTAGATTCAGAAAATATTTTATCTCATTTCATCTCATCGTTAAGAATTTTTTAAATTCTCACATGAAATATAATAAATAATTCAACTTTTTTAATTTTTAATTCAACTTTTCAAATACCAAAACAATAATAATATTAAAAAATAATATTCTAACAATATTTTTTTTTAACTTTCATCTTTCATCTAATCTTATCTCAATCCAAACCAACATTTATTTTATAATCAAATAAAATAATATGAAATAAAATTTTACGAATAATATGAAAACATATATTATGTAGACCTTCTTACATAAAATTTATGTGTAAACCAAGTTTTTATTTATTTAATTTTTTTTTTTTGTGATATTCGTCGCATATTTTTATATCAGATTCTGCCTTGGGAAAAAAATAATGGACATGCAACACATTTTGTTCGCTTAACAAAATGCTGTCCATAATTTTGGGCTTTTGCCTTTATTTATTTATTTATTTATTTATTTTGAGTTTTCATTTTTTATTTTTAAATGTGAAACTCTTTTTCATCGCATAATAGCATGCATATATATAACATACCATATCAATATCTCTTTTAAGTTAGTTAATATAAATTTGATAAACAGACGTTATTGATAAAATTGTCTAACCTAGGAAGTAAAAAATTTAAATAAGAAACATAATCAATAAAATAATAAACTTGTAAAATTTAGAGACTATTTTAATACTTAAACCAAGATTATAATCAAAATTCCGAATCTATTTTCATAGCTTAATAAATCGATAACATCTCATTCGTCCTTGGAATTTTTAATTTTTTAAAGAAAAATATATATACATTTCAAGAAGTAATAATTTGATTATCGAGTTTTACATTTTTAACAAACGTAAACTTCTTGAATAGCATTGTTGGGAGTGAAATAAGTTGACTGTGACACGCACGGACAAAGTTAGAAATGGCCACGTTTGTTTTTACAATAAGATGAGATGAGTTAAAATAAAAATTAAAAATTAAATAAAATATTATTATAAAATATTTTTTTAATATTATTTTTATTTTTAAATTTAAAAGATTGAATTGTTTATTTTATTTTGTTTAAAAATTATAATAATTAAATAGAATGAGAATAATTATAAAAATAAAGGAGGAGGGACTAAGTTACACGTAGAAATTTATACACAAAGTATGAAATAACTCTATATAAAATAAAACATATTTTTTTTTCTAAATACAAATGTGAATGGATAAAAAAAATATAATCAATTTTACTAATTGAGCTCGTCGCACTTTGTTTTGAATAAAATTTATCAATTATGACATCCGTATTAAATTTTTTAGCAATTTTGTTTTTTCGAAATAGATTGCCAAATAATCTCTAAAAAAATTATCCTCTATTTTGTTTCGAAACTTTATCTTAATGATGTTCATAGTAAAAAAAAAACTCACTCAAACTCACTCAAATTGCCATCGAGACAAATCGAATCAATTTGTCAACTAGATAATAAATCTTCAACTTTTCAATAGTTCTCAATATCCAACATCAATCCGAAATTATAAACTAGTCTTGTATATCTATAAGATAAGGTACTATCAGAATATGGAAATCGAGAGTGCCTTTCATTTACATTTGCAGCATTTAAATATACATACGGATAACAAACATTTGTTTGAAATCCTAATTCTAAGGAACAACTATTTTGAATGAGTCTAAGCTAGAGAAACTAACGGACTTGTTATAAGCTGTACAACTGTTCTGAAATTCAAAAAGTAGATAAACTCAGAGGCTGTTACAATCAGTTGCAATCCTATGACTCATGATATGCCCTCTCAAGATGGAGCTCGAGATAGAAGTCCAATCTTGGATTTAAGATCAAGAAAGCGAGCACGGTGAAGAGGTTTGGTGAGTGCATCAACAAGTTGATCTGTTGAGGAAACATGAGCAACCCGAAGGATGCCATTTCGTACTTGATCCCTGATGAAGTGAAAATCGATGGCAACATGTTTCATTCTGGAATGAAATACAGGGTTGGAGCAGAGTTGGGTAGCACCAACATTGTCACAGTATAGAATGGGACAGCTAGGGAGTTGAATACCAAGGTCAGTTAGGAGATAACAAAGCCAGTTGATCTCAGCAGTGACATTAGCTACAGACCTGTATTGAGTTTCTGTGGAAGATCTTGCAACCATTTTCTGCTTCTTTAAACTCCAGGAGACCGGATTGCGACCAAGATAAATGATATAAGCACTGGTGGATGAAAAATCATCCCTGTCACCTGCCCAATCTGTGTCTGAATAGGCGTGTAAGTTGAGTGTGGAATTACGATGAAGATGATCTGAAAAGGCATGTAGATTCAATGGTGACTGGCGGTGTATTTGAATGCCTTCATTAATGGTGACACATAGATAGCGTAATAGATATTTAACAAAGCTCCAATGTTCGGTTGTTGGGCTGTGCATGTACTGAGAGAGCTTGTTAACCGTAAACGCAAGATCTGGTCTTGTAATCAAGAGATACTGAAGGCTGCCAACCACTATTTTGTACTCTGTAGGATCAGAGAGAGGTGATTCCGATTTTAACGTCAGTGGTGGGCTAGTGGGAATGGGAGTGAGCACTGGTTTGGCATCAGTCATATGCGTTCGAGATAAAATATCCAGAATATAACACCTTTGAGATAATAAAATACCTTACTGACTTGGGACTACCTCCACACCCAAGAAATAAGATAGCTGTCCAAGATCTTTAATTGAAAACTGATGAGCAAGAACATCAACAAATGAGTCGATCATCTTAGTGTTGTCACCCGTGATTATTAAGTCATCCACATAGACAAGTATATAGATAATATGTTCAGCAGTGGTGAGAACAAACAGTGAGGTATCTGCATGAGAATTCTTGAAGCCCGAGTGAAGAAGGAAAGTGCATAGTTCATGATACCATGCTCTGGGCGCTTGTCTGAGGCCATAGATTGCCTTACGAAGTTTGCAGACATAAGATGGATAATCTTGATCAACAAAACTTGGAGGTTGTTGCATGTAGACATTCTGGAAGAGGTGTCCTTGGAGAAAGGCGTTATTGACATCAAGTTGGCGTAGGGACCAACCCCTGGAGACAGCAAGGCTGAGGACAACACGAACTGTGGTTGGTTTGACAACAGGACTAAAAGTGTCCAGACAATCAAGTCCTGGTCTTTGATGAAATCTTTTTGCGACCAAACGTGCTTTGAACCTGTCAATAGAGCCATCAGAGTTACGTTTAATTCGGAATATCCATTTGCACCCAACTATATTTTGTGTAGAATCAGGTGGAACAAGTTTCCATGTTCTATTTTTAACTAAGGCATCACACTCATCAGACATTGCTGCACGCCAGTTTGGATCTAGAAGGGCTTTAGTCACTATTGTTGGTTCAAGGTCGTTGGATTTTGAGAGTTGGGTGTGAAGGTTCATTTTGGTTATTGGTTTATGAATGTTGTTTTTGGCTCAGGTTGTCATTGAGTGAGTTGGAAGGGGATTAGTTTTGGATGGGTTAGGAGGAGATGTCGTGGAAATAGGTAGTGGTGGGGTTATATTGGTGGAGGATGTCAATGAAGTTGAGAGGGAATGGGTGGTTTGGGTTGTGTTGGTGGATGGATTATGTACTGGAGGGGGTGAGGTAGTTGCACTTTGAGGTTGCTGAGGTACGTTGACTTTAGATGATATAGTGAGTGGCTGCGGGGAAGAGGATGAGATAACTTTAATTGGTGCAGGATTCCAAGTGGCGATGATGTTGGGAGGAGTAGTAGAGGACAAATGAGGTAGTGAGGAGTAAGGAAACTGAGATTCAACAAATTTGACATGTCTGGAGACATAGATTTTTGATGTTGAAGGGTAAAGGCAGTAGTATGCACTTTGAGTGAGAGAATACCCAAGGAAAACACATGGCTTGGACCGTGATTCAAGTTTGTGTGATGTGTAAGGTCTGAGCCAAGGGTAGCATAAGTAGCCAAAGACCCTTAATTTCAAGTAATTTGGTGCTGTTAGAAATATCTTGTGGTAGGGTGAGGACAGATTTAGAGTAGGAGTGGGCATTCTATTGATGAGGTAGACTGTTATGGCAAAAGCATATGTCCAGTAGGTGAGGGGTAAAAAAGGATGAGTGAGGAGAGCAAGACATGTTTCGACTATGTGAATGTGCTTTTGTTCAGAATAACCATTGTGTTCAGGTGTATGAGGTGGAGTGGTGAGATGAGAGATACCATTGGTGGAAAGAAAGTGAGCTAGGGAGATGTATTTACCACCATTGTCAAAGTAGAGGGTTTTGATGGATAAATTGAAGTGTTTTTCTACGATGGCTTTGAACTTTTGAAAGACTTCTTTGACATCAGATTTGTGTTTGAGTGGGTAAAACCAAATGTATTTAGTGAAGTGATCAATGAAGAGGACATAATATTTAAAGCCATTATGGAAGAAAATTGAAGAGGTCCAGACATCTGAAAATATGATTTCAAGAGGTTTAGTAGAGACAATTGTAGAATTGGAGAAAGACAACTTATGGCTTTTATTGCAAAGGCAAGCATTACATGAGAAATCAGGAGACAAAGAGGAAGAAAAGCCTAAATGATTGCTCAATACAATATGCTTGAGAATTGGAAAAGCAGGATGTCCTAATCTATGATGCCAGTTGAAGGAAGTGGTCTTTATTGTGGAGAAGGCAATCAAAGGGGAGGAGGTTGGCCACTCATAGACACCATCTTTAGTTTGTCCTTTCAGCAGTGTTGCTCTTGTTCGAAGGTCCTTCACAAGAAAAGTGGATGGTAAGAACTCTATAAAAACATTGTTAGAATGACAAAATTGTGATATAGAGATTAGGTTCTTTTTCATAGAAGGAACACAGAGAACATTGTTTAATGTAAAGGTATTGTGAGAAGTTTTGAGAGAGGTTGAACTAGTGTGGGTGATGGGAAGATTGGAGCCGTCTCCGATCATGATATCATCAGTTCCAATGTATGGAGCATGCAGAGAGAGGTTGCTCAGATCAGATGTAACATGGTGTGAGGCACCGCTATCTAAAAGCCAGGATGGCGTGGTGGTGGTGTTGGTGGCAAGATGAGCTTGTGGTTGCCATGGTGGTCTTTGTTGAGAATAGCTGGACGTAGGAGAATTTTGAACTGGAATGAGACGAAATGAAGGGCACTTTTTGGCTGTGTGACCCTGAATTCTGCAGATTTGGTAGTAACCAAGGTATGGTCTGGGAGGAGGACGTGGTCCCAGTGATGAAGGAGGTCCTGTATTGTTTGCAGCAGGTGGGTAGTTGGTTGAGTTGAAGGATGGGCGCCAGTTAGGGGCAGTAGTGCCTTGTGGAGAAGGACACCAAAGTTTATTATTAGTTCGGTATGTGGGATTTGCAGTAGCTGGAAAATGGTGTGGCTCGGGTAGGATTGTTTGAAGAGAGGCTTCAAAGTTGAGGAGTTTTTCGTGAAGTTCTTCAAAGGTGATAGAGGTATCTCTTGCTTGGACAGCACAGACTAATTCTTTGTATTCATCCCTGAGACCATCTAGGATTTTGTCTGTGATTCTTCTTCATCAATTGAGGCTCCAAGAAGAGCAAGATCATCTGCTCGAGTTTTGATGGTTTGCATGAATTCAGTGATGCTAAGGCTGCCTTTGGTGGTGTTTTTGAGTTAGTTTTTGATTTGTTTGATGCGGCCACGAGAAGGCTTAGCATAGGTGTTGGCTAGAATTGTCCAGGCTTGTTTAGAGGTTTTTGTTTGAGCTATGAATGGAATAATGGTGGGTAAGATGGAGCCAATGACAGCGTTGAGAATTATTTGGTCCGTCTGGTCCATAGAATGTAACTTGGATTGGGTCTGGTTGTATTGGATTGAGTTAAGGTGGCTGGCAGACATGGTTTAGAGCCATCAATATAGCCAAGAAGGTCATAGCCAATGAAGAGTGTTTGGAACTGCAGTTTCCAGGAGAGGTAATTGGAAGAGGTGAGTTTGAGAGGGGCTTGAGCAGCAACGTTGATGCTGATAAGAGTTTGGTGTGGCTCATTGGTGTTGAGAATGGTTGCAGGGTCAGATTCGGAAGCCATGAGTGCTGAAGAGCAGAAAAAAAAAATTTGGATCGGCTTATATTACTTGTGGTGTCTCTGATGCCATATCAGAATATGGAAATCGAGAGTGCCTTTCATTTACACTTGCAGCATTTAAATATATATATGGGATAACAAACATTTGTTTGAAATCCTAATTGAACAACTATTTTGAATGAGTCTAAGCTAGAGAAATTAACGGACTTATTACAAGTTGTATAACTATTCTGAAATTCAAAAAGTAGATAAACTCAGAGGCTGTTACAATCAGTTGCAATCCTATGACTCATGATAGGTACATCGTACTAAGTGACATCATTTTTTTTTTCTTCAGATTTCATTTGGGCGAAAACTCTCTCCCTTTCTAGCTTCAAACCCCAAATTGTAACACACTTCAAGTTACTTAAGACAAAATATATTGAAATTAATCACTTCTAAGGGAGCACCTCCATAGAAAGAAAATGAAGAAGAAGATAAGAAAAAGAAGTAAGATTTTTTCATTAAATTTTGGATGAATAACTTTAGAGCCATTGTCTCATACATAAAGGAGATGACCCCTACATGAGCAGACTAACACACTCAAAGCACAAAAGAAAATAAAACTAAGGCTCAAGACCCACTAGCTATATTGTAGTCCAAATAACAGGTAGCATCAAAGTAAATGAAGTTGTAAATGAAATTAATTTGGCCCAAGGCCCATGTATTCCATTCGTAGACTTGTGACAAACCATTCCCCATACAAGTACCTTGTTCACAAGATGCGGTATCCTTACCCACAATTGCCCCACCACTTGGGTCAAAAACAAGAATTTCCTTTGTCTCAGGAGCGATACTATGTTTCAGAACAACACCACCATTAAGGACTGCTCTCATACCATCATAGGCCCTATCTTCCATTGTACAACCATGGATAACAGCAATAGGTGGGACCAACAATAATTTTGTGTCTCCAAGAAAAGCATTTATGTACTCCAATTGTTCAACTACCTCAAGTGCCTCCGTAGCAATGAAATATACTCGAGAGAACTCCTTCGAGAAATCAATTGGAACAACAAGTATTAGAAACTCCTTTAGAGCAAATTCATGATCTTTAAAAAACATAAAGGAATTATTTAAGTCATTTATCGCAATTTGCTTCCATTCTGCATCCGACATTCTTAATTTCTCCATCAGGTCCTTTAATTCTATTTGTCTCCTTTTTAACTTACTGGGTGATAGTTGTTTGGCATCTTCAGAAACATCAGCCACTTCTGCTATGGTGGGTGTGGGGTATTCATTCATAGATTCAAGTAGTTGGGAGACAACAATGACGGGCCTATTTAAATGCTTGTACGGTTGAAGAATCTTTGTTGGGTTGATGGGATTTGTTCAATGTTATTTGAGCACCCAGGTCTCCTCTTGCTACCACAACTCCCTCTGATGCATGAAGGATCTCTTCCAAGTTCTTCAATGAATCAATACTCTCTATCTTTGTAATCACAGCAATGCAACCATTGCGATCTCGTGCTGCAATATCAATTTTAAGATGCTCAATGACTTCGACAGACTTGACAAATGATATAGCAATAAATTCAACTCCCTCTGCAATCCCAAAATCAATCTCCAACCAATCCTTAGAAGAAATTTTGTGAAGCATGGTATTGCTTTTTCGCTCCACGCTCCCATCTCTCTAGAAAGTCAAATTAACTTCAAGTAGGAACAATCTTGGATTAGTACATCGGCACTTATCATCTGATCCCATTTTTTGTATCACCTCAACTCTTACTCAGGTTTCCTACCCTAACCTTCTCTCCTTCATAGATGTTATCACCTCTTTTTTATCTACCTCACCATCAACACCACCATTAGAATTCTCAAAATAGCTACTACTAATTGTTCTAGTGTATAGACTGATTTTCAGGGGTACTTGAACATACCTTATGTGGTAGTGGGAATGAGAGAGACAGGGAAATCCCACATGATTTTGGTTGTTGGGTCTTCATCCTTGTGAGCCACGACCATGGAAGAGCAAAAGTATAGCACACTAAGCGGCAGAAGAAGAGGGAATCTCAGGGCTATTTCTTTTTCTCTTCCCCTATCAAAGGGCCAAAAAGGTGGCAATTCATCGAGCAACTTAAGAGTAAAATTCTCATTGATCAAAACTTGCAACTCCATGAAAATTTTACATTGTTCTTCATGAGAGATTACATGAACATTTTGAAGAGTGGTTGTAGCAGCAAACTAAGATGCCGTGGAAGCTTTCTTCTCATTGTTGATTTTTCTTATTTCCTGATTTTTACTTTTAAGAAGAGATTCGGTTAACTTCAACTTCTCCTCAACCTTTGATAGCTCTTCCATGAGTGTTTCTTCAACTGCCTTTTTCTAACTACATTTTTGTCTTTCAGAGAACCTCAAGGCCATTATCGTCGTTTAGGCCTCTTCCAACTCACAGTCGTTATCTCTCACTTCATTCTCGAGCCAATTGAGCTCAACCTTGACCGGATCTGACTCGTGAAGTAGCTTATGGAACTCATCCGCATTGAGGTTAGTCCTCACCAACACTCTTTGCAACGAGCTCTCTCATTCCTTAAACGATCCTAACACCATCAGTGGCCCCGGTGACACATGAGTGTACATAAGCTCAGTATTGTCATTGCTAGAGTACAATGTCGTCGCCACCGTCTCAGGAGCCCACACTCCTACTTCGGACACCTTCGCCAAACTAGCCAATCTGAACGACTCCACGTTACTGGCAGTTTCAACCATAGGGATTTCAACAGTAAGCGCATGTTCTTCTCTTTCCTTTCCCTGTATTTTGCAGTTTTGGTGCTCTGTATGGTTTGAGTTTTCATTTAAACTGCTCCTAAATTCTCTTTTTTCTACAGGATTCGATCTTGAGTTTGTAGGGATTGTTCTACCATCTCCCTGATTTTGATCAAAGATACAATAATTTCTTCTATTTCCATAAATTGATGAAGCAGCTGCCAAGGAAAGCTTGGCTCTAAATACTTGTAACACACCTCAAGTTACTTAGGACAAAATATATTGAAATTACTCATTTCAAGGGGAACACCTCCATAGAAAGAAAATGAAGAAGAAAATAAGATAAGGAAAGTAGAATTTTTTATTAAGTTTCTGGATGAAAAACCCTAAAGCCCTTAGCTCGTACAAAAAGGAGATGACCCCTACATGGGCCCAGACTAACACACTCAAAGCATATAGGAAAATAAAACTACGGCCCACGACCCATTAGCTATATTGTAGTTCAAAAAACAGGTAGCATAAATGTAAATAAAGTTGTAAATGAAATTAAATTGGCCCAAGTCTCATGGCCCATGTATTCCGTTCGTGGACTTGTGACACAAACCCAGCCTGTCGTCCAGCCCATCCTTTAAGCTTCTTCGTCCCCATTTCTATCAGATTCATCATCCTTAAAACTCCAAAAGCCAATAACAACAAGAAACAAAACAACACATACCCAAAAATCTATCAAATCCAAAAGCCTTCTCTGATTCGCCCAAAAATAAAGGAAATTCCTACAAAATATTGATATACGTCTTTGAAGACAAAAATAAAGACAAAAGAATATAAAGAATACACAAACATTTCCACCCAAGAATAATTTTGAAGACCAAACAATATTATTTTGCCCAAAACATTTAGAAAGGGAATAGCTGGAAAAAAAAAAAAAAAAAAACTCCAAAAAATCCAAGTGATTAAATTCAAATGGAACAATAAGACCTAAAACCACGACTTTCTATTTTTCCTTCACTTTCGCGGCAAGCAAACTTAGGATGAAAAGAAATCATTTTGGAAAAGAAAAATAAAAACAAAGAGCTCGGGGGCAAAAAGGAACAAAAAAGTGAACACATTGTCAGCTATCCAAAACAGGGAAAAAATCTTTGGAAAACAAAATCTTGCTCAAGTTCTGCTCTGTTTAACAATATAGTTGAATTCCCATCTATGGATTCAAAATCCAAAATTTCTCTTTTATTTTATTTTATTACCACATTGCTTAAGTATGACTATTATATTATATTGACCTCCTATATAAAATTTGGCTTAGGAGGCCAAGGCAATCCAATAACTTGAATACAACTTCAAGTTTTTAACAAATGGTATATATTTATATACAATATATTGATTTATATAAATATTTAAAATTTATTTTTTTATATATAGCGGAGTCAGCCTGCCCCTCGCCCTCGCTGGACATTCTCCTTGTGGAAAGGGACGGACAAGAGTGGGACAGTGGGGTGCGGGCCCCTACTGCCCACCCTTACAGTTTGTGGATCATTTTGTGTCCCTAGTATTTCTCATAGCATTTTGCTTTAGGTCATGGAGAAGCTCATTGCTTTAAAACATCAATATTGCTACTTTTACAACTGCTCTATATTTATTTATTCGTTCTCAATGCTGGTCTAATTATTGAGTATAGATCATGCATAAAAATAATAAAAATATATTTATGTGAAGGACTAGTAGAAAACTTTTTATATGCTAATATATATTGTCAAAATTTTTGGAGGGGCCGTGGCCTCACATACCTTCATCATTGGTGCCGCGCCATGATGGTAGAAAGATAAATCATAAAGTGACGACATATTAAATTGATACAGCAGTCCAAGTGATAAAGTGATTAAGGATGACAAAATAATGAATTTAAAAGCTAACAAGTGTATAAAAAAAAAAATCAATGATTGGCATAAAAAAGACAAAGGAGAAGGAAAAGACATAGGAGGAGGCTTCTTCTCTAGATTGACCAACATCTTCAACCTTTCACTTCCTCCATTTCTATTATTGTAAAGGGGATCAGCTTAAGATGCTATTATAGATAATTTGTAGTGGATTTACCTCCTTAGGACTCGTGAAGTTGTCTATCGCATAAATTTATATGTTCTTTTCTTTATTTCTATTTTCTGTACTTATTGTTGTTCATGACATTGATGAATTTCTTCAAGCATGCACCTCCATCTAGACACCACCATGGATAATTTGACCATATTATTAGCATTCATCCTTACTTGAAAAAAATACCGATAAGTATAATTTCAACATGTGTATTTAGCTCATGCCAACTTTGTATTATTGTTTATTATACTTCTATGACAAACAATAAAAGTTAAAATAAATAAATAAGAGTATACTAAAAATCAAAAAATAAGAAAATTAGAGAAGAAATTGAGGGGAGGCTGTTTTGCACCTGGTGAGAGGGCCTCCACCTTCATTTGAGATGGAATTCATGACTCCATCTCAAGGTAGAAAATAGTCACCTTATAGTAAGGGTTGTTTATGAGAGGGACTGTACTTTTTTAATTTTTTTTATAAAGGGTGGGGAGTTCGAACCTGATTCTCTCATTTGGAGACCAGCCCTTAAATCTATTTGCTACCAAGCCTCCTTTCCGTCCCCATTCGATAGCTCCTCCGGTCTTCATCTCCGATAAGTCTATGCACCTCCAACACCCACACACCCATAAATCAACACACGCGATTTATCTCATTCTCTCTGTCTGTTTGTGTCATCGAAATGCTCTAAGCTGATTGTAGGGTTCACTTGAAATCCATATTGCTCTAGTATTCCTTGTGATTTACTTGATTGATGGGGCTTTGATTTACGTGCTACTAGATGTGGCCCTGATTCGATTATTCATTGTGATTTATATTTGGGTCTTTGAATTACATTTAAGTCTCTGGTATTCCCTGTTATTTACATGTAAATTTGGATTCCAGACGTGGCTTTGATTCCATTATTCCTTGTAATTTACATTTGTGATTTACATGTTACTAGACATTTAGGTCTCTGATTACATTTGTGATTTACATTTGCCATCTTTATTTGGAACTTATGGAACTTGTGATTTTTGGATGCATGTTGAGCTCTGATTTACGTTGCCCTAGTTTGCAACATGATTCGATTATTCCTTGTGATTACTAGACATTTGGGTCTCTAATTACATTTGTGATATACATTTATTTGTTGATATGTATTTTGTAATTTTTGTATTCATGTTGGGCTCTGATTTATGCTGCCCCAATTTGCAAAATGATTCAAATATTCCTTGTGATTACCAGACATTTGGGTCTCTGATTATATTTGTGATTTACATTTATTTGTTGGGTCTCTAATTACATTTGTGATTTACATTTATTTGTTGGTATGGAACTTGTGATTTCTAGATGCATGTTGGGCTCTGATTTGCGTTGCCCCAGTCTGCAAAATGATTCGATTATTCATTGTGATTACCATGCATTTAGGTCTCTGATTACATTTGTGATTTACATTTAGGTTAGGTTTGGATTAAGAAACACTCTCAACCATTGTTTTAAATACCGTACCGTACCGGCCACTAGTCCAATACAGGTATTACATATATTTCATACTGACCCAAATACCGGCCAGTATTTCGGCCCATATCGGCCTATATTTCGGCTTTTAATTTTTTTTATTTTTTCAAACTACAATCTCATTTTTTGACCCCCAATTCAAATGAGGCTATTTATAATTATATATATATATATTTATATATAATTTATTCATATATCGACTATCCCGAAACGATACACGAAACGGTACTAGTACTAAAATATTTTGTTCCAATGCCTTGACAGGTACGGTGTCTAGTACGGTGTCTAGTACGCTATTCAAAACTTTGCTCTCAACCCATCTCATTATTATAACTTTCACAAATTCTCATATAAAATACAATAAACGATTTAACTTTTTCAAATCCCAAAATAATAATATTAAAAAATAATATTCTAACAATATTTATTCAACTTTTAACTTTCATCTCAGCTCACTATCTAAACATAACTTTAATTGTTTATATGGAACTTGTGATTTCTAGATGCATGTTGGGCTTTGATTTACGCTGCCCTAGTTTGCAAAATGATTGATTATTCTTTGTGATTACCAGATATTTGAGTCTCTGATTACATTTGTGATTTACATTTATTTATTTATATGGAACTTGTGATTTCAGGATGTGTGTTGGACTCTGATTTATGTTGCCCCAGTTTGCAAAATGATTCGATTTTTTCTTGTGATTTAAGCATTGGGTTTCTAAGGATAACATTACTATATCCATCTTTATAAAGAAAGCTATGATTTCTGCAACATTGGGTTTCTATTTTTTTTACCATTTGTCTGTGATTTCTGAGATTTGTGCTATGTACTTTGTGATAACAACTTTTGGGATTGATATGCATTGGCTGTCATTGGATTTTTTTTTTTTTAAACGTTATGAGGGTGTAATGATGGTAGGATTGAAAGTTGAGAGTGTAATATCAGTAGCTATAGTGAATGCTCATTGATCTATATGGCAGGGTAACTCAGATGATCATCTTTATTATGAAATTTTCATAAAGGCAACCTGGAGGTGTAGCCATTCGATCATGCGCTCTTTGCTATACTTGAAATTGGATCATTTTGAGCCCTCATTTTATCAACTTATAACCTGTTTTCATGTGTGTTTTGTGTTTTCTTGGCTTCATTGATTGGTTGTACTACAAGGTGACTTGACCCTTGTTGGTTTATATGGCAACCCCATCACTGCTTTTCGCATTAACTTTGAGCATTGTTGCAATAATACCTGTATGTTTTTTTTGCATTTTACTTGGTTGGATTTGGAGAGCTAAATGTAGGTGCTTTTAGCTGATAAGGTAGGTAAGAAAAATTGTCATGACATGATGTGTCTTATAACTTGTTTTGTGACATGTTTAGTGCAATGTTGAGATGTTGGGTGGGCGTACAAGGGGGAAGCGCCCTTGTCCCATCAACCCATGTTGGTAGCAATTTCATTGCCCCTTATAATACCTTTTTTTTTTTTCCTTTTTGATTGTGATGATGTGAAACTTGAGTGTGGACAAAGGATATGTGCAAAAACTCCATGGCAAGGTAACTCAGATGGATAATATTGACAATTGAGTGTTGCAGCCATAAGTTATTGCTATTTTCTTGATGTCACCATTCTTTTCCTAAGCCAGGTTGCAAAATGTTTTCACCATTGACCATTGAGTTTCTAATGTTTAAATTCTATCATTTTCTACGATTGTATAGAGATAGGCTCACAAGAGCATGAAAATATGTTCTTCACAACCCTCCTAACTCAAGATCTTAACATTGACCATACTTTCTTGAGTTAAACTCAACACAGTCCAATGTTAGTGGAAGACTCTCCACCCCCACACCAAATGAAGGTTCTTACCATAAAGAAATCCAATAGAGGTGCCAATTTCACCCAAGAGGAAGATAAATTACTTGTGTCAATATAGTTAAATACTTTAATAGATGCAATACAAGTGACCGATTAAAAACATGCCCAACTTTGGAAGAAATTTTTTTTTATACTTCAATCAGTATAAGCACAATACAATGGAGCAGACCATTGGATCCTTAATGCATCGGTGGTCAGCGATTCAAAAAGTGACCAATAAATTCTTTGCAAAACTAGCCCAAGTCGAATGGTTAAACCAAACTAGCATGACCGAGTAAGATAACGTATATCCATCCACAAGTTCTTGTACATACTTTTTATTATATTTTTGGATAAATACGTACTAAACATTTTATTTTTGTTTTTATCTTGCAAATTTGAGAAAGCAAAACTCATGTATCAATCGTTGGAGAAAAATTAATTTTCATTCAAGGATTGTTGGCACCTGTTGAAAGACCAACCAAAATGAATTTAGTGTTGCTCCAAAGATGGTGCAAAACGAAAATCCATGATGTCGCCAACCCCAACTCATACCTTTGTTGCCGTCGATTCAGTAAATGATGTCGAGCAGAAGCATGTTCTTAACAATGATGATGTCAAAGCGGAAGGCCACAATTAGGCCAATTGAGGACATTGTTGAGCTCTTCACGATAAAGTATACTCTTCTTGAGGAGTCACGCGATCAGGAAAAATAATTTTTTTCTCTTAAGGAGCAGAAACATGCATTATGAATGAGAGAAGGAGGAGGTGAAAATACAGTAATTAGACGAGAGGTTGTGGTTGGAAGCAAACAAACTTGAAGTTGACCAATTTAAAGTAGAAGAGAAAGTGGAGAGAGAATGATTGGAAATGGAGGAGTGAATCATGTTGATAGACGTCACTGGCTTACCTAAAATACAACGCACATATTTCCAGCAACATCATGTGAAAATTGTGGCAAAAAGTAATAGGGAGGACAGTGACACTTTGTTATT
Source organism: Juglans nigra (assembly GCA_002916485.2). Lineage (NCBI taxonomy): Eukaryota > Viridiplantae > Streptophyta > Magnoliopsida > Fagales > Juglandaceae > Juglans > Juglans nigra. Next base: position 1,020 of record PKSI02000060.1, on the reverse strand, counting down.
TTGTTGGTTAATTTGTTGTAACTAAATTAATCATTGTGACATATTTCACCAATGGCAAGCATTGGTTAATTTGTAAATTAGATAAAATGTTTTTTCTTTGTCTTTTAAGGATATTGTTGGAATGTTGGATGGTTTTTCTTTTGAGGATAATGTTTGTAACACAATAATTTAATGTTTTAATAGAACATATATTACAGATATTAGTTTGATACAACATATATTTAGTATGAATGGAAACAACAAAGATCTTGTGAAATAGATATTACTCTAGCTCCAGACATTTCTAAGTATGCCTATATAATTGCATTTGATGCTTAATTAGGTTCGATTGGTGCTGATAATGGGTTGAATTGTCTCTAATTTGATGATGATGTTGAATGAACTCAATAAGTTTAGTTGTATGATTGTGCTACAGTTTAAGAGGACTATCATTAACTTGTTCGTACTTGAAGTCGTGAACATGATTATCATCTCGCTCATCTTTGATAATCATATTATGTAGAATTATCAAGTTTTTAAGATCATTGACTTTGAATATTCAAGCTGTCCACGAACTATTGCAAAACATTATTGAAGAACCTCAAATGCACGCTCTATATCATTTCTTACCGATTCCTGTGCTGCTGTAAAATATTTCTTTTTTTGCCCTTGTAGGGATGTGATTGTCTTAACAAATGTTGGTCACTTTGGATAAATACTATCGGCAATATCCCCATAGTGTACTCATTACTATTAATTGAGTAATTGACTGGAGGAGTATGCCCATGGGCGAGCTTAGTGAAAATAAAATATATCTCTAGCACATTGATATCATTATACGAACCGAGTAACAAAAAAAAAAAACATGTCATATCCAAAGATCATATGATGCTACCACTTCTAAGATAATAGTTGGTTTACGACTGTGATCGAAACACATACATTTCCATGCAATTGGGCAATTTTTTCACTTTCAATGCATGTAATCAATGTTCGTTATCATCATGAGGAATCCACTTTGTTCACCAACTGAGAGCACTT
>PKSI02000055.1:0-12222 GCA_002916485.2 Juglans nigra | reverse complement strand
TTTTTTTTTCTGCCATTGTTAGGCACCGCAGGAGGCATCTAGATTGTGCATTGGCATGACCACTTTGAGCAGACCATTAAACACATAAGGAGGCTTGTCTCGATGCTTTGTTGACCGGCCACTTGCACCGATTCGATCACAGAGGTCAGTCGGAACCGGGGGGCTAGGGTTGCGAACAGCCAAACGCTAACAGATGGACACGATGAGGCACAACAGGCCGAATTGCCGGACTACAAATTTTGGGCAACGCTTCGCGTACGCGGATTGTCCAGGGCGGCGACCGTGATGGTAGAAGGCAAGCCTGCGGCCTTCAGTCATCTTTTCCTGTGGTGGCTGTCGTCGTCGTCGCTGCAGCGGCTGCCGTTGTTCTCTTCGTCTTTCGCCTTTGTCTCTCGGTGTCCGGACAGAGAACCGCGAGAGTAACGGTTGCAGTTGCGGGCCAACGATCAACGTCCGAACGCTCAGGACGGTCGGAAGTTGAGGATCAGCCCTTATCGCGCTAGCAGCACTTGTCGCATATCCTGCAACCAAAAGCTCTTGCTCCTCCGCTTCCAGTACCTGGTTGCTGGTACCAAATTGCTGTTTGCTGCTGGTCAAGAATCAAAGTGTAGTCCGTCGACCAGCCTCCAGACTGGATAACGAAACTGCTCCGCGGTGGGATCTAACCGCAGGGCAGCGACGATAAGCCAATGAGAACAACGGAGAGACCTAGAGAATACGGCATCGACAACTTCTTGCGGCGCAAAAAAGTGAAACGGAGAAAGCACGAGCTTGAAATAGATGAACTAATGCAAGTTATTGATTAGCGGTCAGGGATTCACAGTTGCGGACACGCTCTCTCCTGCTCTGCGTGTACAGCTCGCTCTAGCGTTCCGTTGAACAAATTGATTACTCTACGAGTGCAGCGCAGCAAAATGGGAATCCCGCTTTCAACCCGGGAGATTGAGTCGAAACCGGGTCGTGCATTCGAACGCCACAGGACGACCACGACGGTCGCCGAACTGGCGGGCAATGTTTCCAGGTGCGTCAATGTCACGTGATGGCCCCTGACACTGTTCGATCGAAAAACGGTTTCGATGGTATCGGTGCCCAGTTTTCTATCGACGGAAAATAACGTCAACTTCTCTGCATCCTTCGTGTCGTTTTAGTACGCAAATAGTATCATGGATTTAAACGCGTTAGATAAGATCCGGTTTGTTTCACATTCGGCGAGGCAGCTTACAGGCGTGGACTTCGCCCGCTGGACATCCGCGGAATCCTTTAGCATGGTGGAAGCAACGCTCCGTGTGTGATCCACATCGTTAGCAGCTTCTAACTCCTGACAACCGTCGCACTCCAACTGCTTCCGCGAGGAGCTGAGCTCTATCGCGCAACATAGGTCGCTCAAAGAACTCTGTCTCTCGCCGTCGCGGTATATCGTGCGCTCTGAGTTTTTCGTTTATGCTCTCGTTTTCCTCGCAGTCTACAAACAGTCGACCACTTTGCCTCCAACAGTGCTCCACTTTGGAACAATTTCTCTCATAGCCGACCCTCTCCATTGACGTCAATCCACGTCGAAAAGAAGTGAACCCTTGGACAGCGAGTCTGCAAGCGTTAAAAACGTGGAAGCTCTCACCGCTTGTAACCCAATATGTGGTCTTCTTTGATGCATTGATATAGTTCAACACTGCGACAGCGGTCCTGAGGCTTCCGGATATACGATGAAACGTACACCGTAAGGCGCGTGTATAAAATCGGGTCTTGCCGACTGGAAGGAGCTAATCTCGAATTTTTCTCTACCATGGCAACTACAACTTGGCATATCTCTATTTTTCGCGGAAAAGGAAACCCGCTCATGTTTTTTCGGGGAGAACAGAGCTCGAAGAGGGAGACTTCAAAGAATGATCGTCGACATATGGACATCGCGTCTGCTGGCGTTTTGCCCGGGCAGACACCGGCGCCGGCACCGTTATGAATCAGCCTAGGGGTGAGGGGAAAGGGTCTCTCTTCTAGATATTGGTATTCACTTTCAACTGATAATGGCACTTCTCGAATCGTCGAAGAGAACTCCACTCGAAAATGCAGACATCCCGCCTGTCATGCCACGCTGTCATGAGCGATTGGGATTCTCGAGTGGCGTTTCGAAATCATGGGCCCCCCTCGGTTTGCATCAGCGTCCCGAATCGGCTAGGGCCTAAAACGGGAAGTGGAAACTTTCGAATTGACGCAGACATCTTGCTGCGTATCGACTGGATACTCACTTCATTTTGGGACTTAAGCACCCGAACGGTGCGGGCTTTGTTGGGCGCGGATTACTCCAGCACGTTAACACGAGAACCTGGGATGATTTATTCGAACGCTGTGTTTGGCTGAACATGAGGGAAGTTGAGATCAAAATGGCGCCTACACGGACCCGAATCAGCTGTTGGCGCAGAGACTTGCTTCGCTACCACCGCCACCGCCGCTGTCGTTCCATCCACGAAAAGCGCGCGCGGTCCCACGATGGTGGGGAAAGGTAAGCGCAGGTCACGGCTGTGGATTTCACTTGTTTTTTTCGTTCATGTAATCGGAATCTATTCTTTTGAGGCCCATTATTGCGAAGGTATTGTATTTTTCCGGCATCACGGCGATCGGACGGAGGCATGTAAAACCGAGCGGGTCCCCCTCGATGAGCTAGGGTCGCTTTAGAGTCAAGCCACGGAGAAGATATGCGGCTTGCAAAGAGGACGTGGCATCTAACAGGGGGCGATGACTCATCGGGGCTTGACAACGGATCGAAGTTCCCATCGTCATGGAAGCGATTCTAAGGGATCATTGTTCGCGAATTCTATAGGTTGAAGCTTTCCTCTCGAGACGAACCGATGAAATCTGCTAGGCGGAGAACGCGGTAGGCTTCGGTAAAGAGAAAAAAAAGTCGTTCTTTTTCGTTATCTCGGTGATACCCTGGGTAACAGATGACGATCTAGGGATACAGATCCCCGGTGCATGATCGCTGCTATCACCGGACAGTTTTTGGCGTACGTGCCACGGCAAATATGCTTATTCTAAGCACTTGAAACCGACTATAGTCCGAAACAACATTTATGCTTATCGCCAGAGGGATATTTCACTCGAATCTAATCACGGAGGTGATACTCATTTGCAAGCGCTTCGAAGATGACAAATGTTGGGGCAAGTATATTCAGAGTCCACGGTGAGAAGCAGCGGTCAATCCACAGGCAGTTCACTATCTCGCAGGGCTTCCGTGACTGTCCATTGCTGCTGTAATTTCGCTACATGACGAAGAGCTTCTAGTGTGGGTCAAAGGTAGGTTTTAGCCGCAGTGTCTTTTATACACACACGAACCTGCGCCTTCTTCTGATTTAAGTCACCCTCGGTTTACGTCTTGATAGGGCTGTTGCAAACACTCGGGACGCTATCATTGGATGTTTGATACACTTGGGGCAGGCTTCATACTGAGGCATCTTCTCGTCGTGCTGATATCGTGGGATAACAGGGGATCTGGGGGAGTTGATTCAGTGACTTCTTCGCTGGGATGTCTTTCGTTAGGGTTTGATCTTGCTCCTTATCCCACCTTTCGAGTGGTAGCTTGAATTCCTTGAGGAGTCGCCCAGTGGAAGCGTCCAAGCTTTATTTGAAGAAGCGTTTATTGGAAGAAGAGCCTTAACACTGTGTTGGAGATAGAGAGCTTCTTCCATGAAAGCTTAGGCTAAACCTCTAAACCATAAGTCAATATCTGCCAGTTTTTTTTTTGCTAACATACATTCATATCCTGCCGCCGAGTTCTGTGCAGATTTCTTAGCTCAAAAAAAATATCGTGAAAAACATGGGGGTTCCACTCAGTCTCACGCATTCCTGATGGGCGAGCTCATAATTTCCACGTCGTTCAGCCGAAAGTTTTCACAAGCACGGCCAAGGGTATTTTCGTCGTTGAATGTGGCATTGAGAATTTTCCAGAGAACCAATCCACCAGCCAGAAACGTCGAAAAGAAACAGTATTCACCAACTTATTTGGGTGGGGCTTTGTCCCCGACTGTCTCAGATATTTCATCCAGGGTGATAATTAGAACTGTTGGAAGGAAGAACGGACCCTGCCGTAGTTCAGTGATGGTCGAACTCAGCTCGTAACGGACCTCTGGCCGAAGTTCTCAAGTGATGGTCAAGGGGGATCTGTGTATAACTTTCTCCGACCATTTGAGGCTCTGTCTCCAGCTACCCACTGAGGGCACAGCATCTATCAAGGCTGAACTCTCTGGACGGCGGAGATTTCTGGCTCGAGCTATCACGGCCATCTTGAGAATCATTTTCTAGGGTGCTGACCTTCGATATGAGAATATGGGCCTTATATGGGTTCTGTCCTGGAAGGGGAGCTGAGCATAACCCTTGTCGATGTGTCTTGAGTAAAGATCGCTCAAAGCCTCCTCCCCACATATCAAATTTCCGACAATTGAAGCCTGAATCTACAGAAAAAACCTGAAAACGATGTCAAAATTCGCCCGCGACCTGCGGGCATGTTCTCTGGCATTAACCCAAATGGGCATGTGAAGAGTTCCTGCCCGAACGCCGTAGGATTGATTATTAGATCCGGTATGCACATCGACAATGTTCTGCCTACTTCTGCAACATGAAGCTTCCAGGGTCCTGTATGGCTTTCGCAAGCCAGTAACCCAACACTGAAAACGCTGATAAAACCCCCCGACGGAGGTCACCGTCGAGGATGATTCTGCAACAGGGCTCCAGAAACCTGTTGCATTGCAGGTCTACATCATCCGTAAAAATTTGTGTTTCGACCGCTTCCGCTGCCCGCTACGTCATTCTATGGGGCTTGGGTTAATTCACTAGTCAGCGCCAATGATGGCGAACTTTTCCGTGGATCCGACGTCGATATACGCTAGTCTCTTACGCTGGTTTTGCTCCTTCAAGTCAATTACTATTATTGCGGCTCGGGGAGATCTTGCCTCATTCTTATTGCGCACCGTTTGGTCGAAGTTTCCAATCGGGAGCTCTCCCATTATAGGATCCTCAATGTCGACCAACTCACGAATTGCTAGTTATGCAATCGCATCATCGATCGCCTCGGCGCCGAGACTTATTGTGTCTGGAGGTAGCCCTCCGTTGCTCTCCGGGATTATTCCGATGGTCACGATTTCGGATTGAGAGATAACTTATGCGCAGACTGGCGATAAAACAGAAGCGATGGTTCTCTGGGATTAGGATTGATTTGCAGAAATCGAGATATGCTTCCAACTCGCGCGAGATCAGGAGAAGACCAAGGGCCGTCTCAGGTCAGGAAAATTTGTGTCCGAATCACTTCGAGCGAAATCCGCCAATGCGATGAAACGCGAACTTCGTCCGCGCATGAAGTTTCCAATCGCTCAGGATGAATGGCTATGCAAATCGCATTCTCGCGTTAGCTGAATGGGTACTATATATCCGAGATGTTTTCAATGAAACGCGAAAGATGAGCAAAAGAACACAAGAACTTATACGAATTCTCCCGCGCTTTATTCAATCATAATATCTACAGGCCTCCTTTTCCGTCTTGCAGCGTAATATTGCTTGTCGCCACATTCGCACCATCGCCCTTTACAAGTTGCACCTTGGTGTCTCGGAGGTGTCCTCGCTGAACATTCTTTTGGCCTCTTCTTCGTAGGTGTTAAACTTCCGATCCGAAGTCACGCTGCCTGTACCAATACAGCCCTGCGGTGAATACGCTCTTAGTTGCCTTTTTCTCCTCATGATCACCTCAATTTCTCGTCAGTTTCTTCGAGGAGGAATCTTTGGAACCCAAACCCTGATTCGAGGCTACTCTGATCATGATGTGACCGATCGAGGACGTATCTTGCGGTTTACAAGCTTGATGAGTCCTGGTGTAGAGCACCGACTTACCAGCAATAAGTCCAGACGACTCTCACTCCTAACGCTGTAGCGAGTTTGAGGTGGGCTGGCCATCGCTTACGGTTGAACTCATTGGCATTGTAACTCACCCTCCCCGGTTTCTTTTTCGACTTGATGAGGAAGGAAAGAAAAAACATGATGACTCTCATAGCCCACGAAAGAATAGTACAAGCTCGTCTGGCCGTCAGACCACATCAATGTCAGATCGCAATGGATAGCTACCATTCTGTCGACTGAGAGACGCCGAGACGTGCCTCCGTGTGTCCTCGAGCGGCCTTCAATATATAGTCTCCAGCTAAAGGGCCACCTGGAAAAAAAAACCGAAGAACACTTGGAACCAATGGAACCAATCCTGGAACACTACACCATGACGTGATCAACTTTCTGACGGATGAGATCTTCTTCATTTTTTTTCTCAGAAAGGAATGATCCACTCCATCTTCTGTGGCCTTCAGACATTCGTATCTCATCCCTCGGCCAGGAGGGGCTTCGTCCTCCATCAACCGTATCATCAGAGTTCGATATGCACCTGATTAACTTCTTGTCAGGACGTTCGACCGAAACTCTCTCAGTGTTCGATCCGCGCACAAGCGACCTTAACAACAACAAACTCACTGCGCTCACTGTTTACTCCATAAGCAGACGCTTGCTGTGAAACTTCCTTCGGCGGCAACGGGCCGGCCCTGAGGCATACGTCGGAGAGCACACACACTCCCCAGACTCCCTGTTTTGAGCGGCACGCGTCGCCCGTATTCAAGAGTCACCTAGACCACGGCATGTTGGTCGCGAATTCTTCGCAGCGTTACACTTCCTTATCATGAGCCCGAACCGAGCCAAGCCTCGCGCCCCCAATACGTCCTGAGATCAGGATAATATCTGGACAGAGGTCCTGAACACAATCTAAAAATTCTCACAGAAAGTTCCTGTGAACATTCTGTAGCTCTATGTAGCTTTTGTACGTCCCGCCCATGTCGCATCCCTCGGGTCCAGCCAGTCTCTCGGCTATTGATTATTATCACTCTACTTCGGCAGGGCTGATTGAGCACCGATGGACAGTTCGATGCATGGTTCCCCTATTCGCGCCTACATTGCCTACATTGGATATACGCAGGCTCACTGGAGAGACCGGTGAGCTTAGTTCGAGGCAACTAGGAGCCTCCACTGAGAGAGAAATGTCTCATTTGGGAAGGGAAGCAAAAGGTCCTGATTTATCAGCTGCCCCTCTAGCGATGTGTTTTTGATTCCTAAATTCACGCGGAACTCGTGGTGTCGGCAAGAAGAACACATATTTTTTGTGGGTCCCTCCCAACCGTCCCGGCACAAACGGAGATGACACCATGACTTGTGCGGGAAGAATGATTCCTACCCACAGAGCACTCTTTTTAGGTACGGGTTTTGCCTCGCCTGATGTCTGGGAGCATCCTTCGTTGAGGCCCGTGAACCTTCGAGTCATCACCCCGCGCCGATGGAAGGATCAAAACACCTCATGTTCACTGATTGTCTACACTCGCTCTATGTTTTTCTGCTCGCCATAGGCCTTGTGAGGTGGAGGTTTGCGCGGATGAAACTTCATGAGGGAGTGGATAGCCGTAAGTGCAAGAATCGTCTCCTCAAAAATCTCCAGAGGAGCCATCCACGGCGCAGCTGATGGGCAAATCGAGTTCCAGACGAGGCCTGCCACACATCGCCGGCTCGGCAGCAAGAATCAGCTAATCACAGCATTTCGATTCCTCTCGGGATTTCCCCCAGATCAGACCGTGACCGTAAAATAGAGGGCTCTTTCAATAACATGGAAATCTACGCAAAAATCATGCTCCCCATTTCCTCATACCGTCTTTCGCGTGCCCGCTCGTTCAAGCATACCAATTAAGCATACCAATGCAATCAGGAGAATAAGATGGTCTGAGAATCATTATCAACAGATGTTTTTCCACCTCCTCACAAGAGTGGAGAACGATGGGATACGGACCAGACTTCATGAAAGCTGAGGTTCGAGGGTGGATCGCAATACAGAAGGTACACAGTAGTACGCGGCTGAAGAGTTTTCTAGGTGACAGGCGTGCCCGCAGCTCGATCCGAGGGATTCAGGGGGATTGTCGACGAATTATGCAGATGAACCCAGCCCTCTCGCCAGAGTTTCACCAGTAGTTCTCATCATCAGTTTTATTCAGTATAACCCACCCCCCCCCCCCATCAATTTTACAAGATCCCTGTCCATAACATCCTCAAGAGAGCTGCCCTGAACCTCCGAGGTAATCATCCATCAATGTTCCAATGGCAAATGATGTCCGTAGCGTCCACCCGAGTACCGACGATTTTCCAACCTATAATAATTCAAGATTAGATCGCTCAGTGGATTGCTTGTACATGATTTACTAGGGATTCCTCAATCCGAAAAAAACCGTCCAATCGATTCGGTTCAACACTCTGTGGATGCATTCGCTCGAAAGTAGCGACGCACCGAACGTCAAGAATCGAATGAGAAAGTCCTCGAAGACTTACCGGATGTCGTCGTCCGCTTGAATTGAATCACCCCCAAACCCCCCCCAGGCAAACCCCCCCTCCGCGTTCTTATAACAGGGCCGCGACGAGTTCGGATCGAATACCATATCCATCGGAGGAATGGAATGTCTCGAAATGAAACATGAGAGCGGACCTGCATAAAACCGAGGGCTTAGTACAAGACGGTGGGGAGCTCCGAATCGCGGGGTCAAAGTTTGAACATCTCAGAAGGGTAAACCGTGAACGCCCCCCCCCACTACCGATTTCGGTGAAGATCCCAACTGTATTGACTGGGTAACGACCGCATCGAGAACTTCTCCCTTGAAAGGTCGGAAGACGATGGCCTTGTACTTCACTGGTATACACAAAGCCGCGGTTTGGCTGATCAAGCCATCCCCGATGGAGTCGATGGCGGTCACTGCGATTACGAACAGCCGTACCTTTGGGTGTCTAAAGGTTAGCCCAGTCTGGACGAGAACATCTCCGAGACGTGAACCGACATGTCCAGTGAACCCAGCTTCGCAACTCGTTAACGTACTTTCCGGTGTCAGGTTCCTCACCAACTTCGGGTGAAAATCTTCTGTTCACGGTTTCCCATGAGCTGCGGTCCAAAAGTACCGTGGATGTAGCAAGATTTCATGCTCGAGCGATATGTGGTAAAACATCGTCTTCGAACTCAGGTTGCCGCTTGTTTTCCAGACGACCAACACTTGACGATCCCGTCGGTTCTTTACCGCTTCTTGGCAATGTGGACGGAGCCTTCTGCACGACCGTAAACAGATTTTACCGACCGACGCGTTGACAGAGACACAACAGCTCCTTCAGCCAATCGCGGCCCAGTTGAATGCGCGACCTAGATGTGGCGGTGAAAATTTCAAAATTCAAGGCTCGAGCGAATGTCGCGCGTTTTCTGCATCTCCGAGAGCGCTTATCGACGGAATGGAAGAGAACCGATCCTGATTATGTGCGTAAAGACCTCGAAACATATTCCGATAGGCTCTCTCGGCAAGCCTCTGCTCCGATGGGAGTGCCGCGAGCCGCAAGGATTGCGGTTCTTAGCGTGACTCCAGACATCAGGATAACATCAACGCTGCCTCTTTTCCTAAGGTTGGCCGACAGCCACATTTGGACTCTGGCCACCGGCACCGTTGTAATCAACAACTCCAAAGCCAGCACTCGATGAGTGAGTGGGAATACCCCAGAGGTCCATGACAGCGTTCGGTCCGCCTGAAGTCCGTCGCGTGATCTACCTACTCGCATCGAGATTGAAGACGAGAGTTTTCAAGCATCGACCGACACATGACCCCTGCGGTGATCATATCATCCTCCTCACGGACTCCCTATAACGGTCTCAATCGGAGAGCTCTTCCCTGGTCAAGTTTTCCATGATTTCACAGGCCTCTCGCGGGATATTACATCCGATTGGCGGCATGCAGCTTAGACTGGCTCTCCAGAGCTGTCCCTCCTCAACGCGGGGCGATTGAATATCTTCGTTCAACGCACTCGTCATCGAGACTCATAGATGTCCTAAACTTGTACGCGTTGGTCATGACTTCCGACATGGGGTATACCGCGCACATGAGCCTTCATTTAAATCGATGGTGTGTGCGAAGCGATTACTCTGGAACCTCATGCAACTCATTGTCGAGCTCCTCGGGAGACCTCAGGCAGCTCGTTGGTCACTCACGGATTCTATCGCTCCTTAGCTGAATCCTCGGGTGATTCGGTTATTCCGTCGCCTCGGTGCCTGTGATCCAAGTAGATCGCGTCACGAGATAATCATTCCAAGGCCGCAATCACTCACTGGCAAGACTCCTGAATTGAGTCCAAGCAAGATATATGATCTGACATATCGACTGAAGCAACGATCATAATGGAGAAGGAATATTTTCCGAATTTTCCAGCTTCCGGTTTCGTGTTCGAAGATGGGGAGACAACTGGCTCTGTGGAATAGGCAGCGTCCTACAGGGCGAGTCGAGCACTCATGAAATCAGGGCCGCGAACCCTCTCAAGTACTTCGAGCGACGAGTTTCGCCCTTCGCAAGCCGAACTCCAACGAAATGAAAGTTTCTGACCAATCACTCAAGACCCGTAGGGCTCCCGAGAGCGAAACTTGAGAGGCTATGGTTGAGTGTCATTCAACTCAATGATTTTTTCTGTCGACGGAAACGATGTTCATTTAAGGTACGTGAGAAGTTGTTCGACGCGCGGGCACTGGCGGTGAGCGCAGGCTGGTTGTCCTCTGCTGATGGTCATCTTGAGCTTCGGGATCGTAATCCAGATTTTTTCACCTGGCTACTGGGTAAGTTTCAGAACACCACATGAGTGTTACATCTTCTAATTTGATATCGCGCAGGCGCCCTCCACCATCTCCTCTTGCACATATCGCCATACGAGAACCTGTGTCATCTTTTGAATTCATTTGTATCCGCTTTCCTGAGGTTCTGCCTCCGGGAGCCGATCCGTCGCACCAGGGGTCGGAGTCCTACCTTTCGTCGATCCCAGAGCTGAGTATGGTTAGGGAACGATGATTGAAACTCAGGCGAGGCACTTGGTTCACGAAACCAGATATGCCGGCACCAAGTACTCGGATGTGCCTATTCTCCGTCCTGCCCGCACTATTCCCCCGATCCAGGATGGAGAGCCATCGATCTCTCGTGATCATCTGTTCCAGAAAACACCTCCGAATAATCCCCCTCAGAATTTCACTCGCAACCATTCAATAGGCGGCGTGCAGATAGTGGGGGGGGCGGTGTTCTATGGATGGCATCGCGGAAGGCCGGCGAAAGAACGAAACGCGTTTTGGAGGAACAATGACCAAGGACAACACATCGAAGACGACATGCAGCGACATTGAAAAACATATCCAGTACTTTTTGAACATTGCGCAATTTAATTGTAAATTATAACTATCCAGTGCTTCGCATTGGAATGATCCTATTGCAAAGTCTTCTGTAGAAAGAGCTTTGAGGAACAGGTTGGTGGATTTTCGATCTGCGATGATGTCCTGCAGTCATGCGAAGACAGCGTGCTTCATGTTCGGTCTTCTAGGGCGGTGTGCTCCTCCGCGCTATATCTTCGTAACCGCGATCGATTCGCTCAACTCCAAAATGAGTGAAAGGTGGAGGTTCCGTGTAAGATATTTATTCACAGCTCACATGAGCGCCTTGTCTCGACCTCAATCTACTACATTTGAAAACACCTTAGGACTCAGTTCCAAGCAATCGTACGCTAACCAGTTCACTTTTTCTCGACGAGTTTGAACCAATGACCGCATCCGCATCGCCGGTTCGCCTCCTTGTGACCCACATGTAGTTGATGACGACGGCGTCTTCCTCGCAAACGCAGGCCCTATGATCCGGCTCTCCCGCGTTGACGGTACCAGATTTGGTTTGATCCCTTGTTTCCCAACACCGCGTTTCAACGGGCTCCTGTTCGAAAGGTTCCACGATGCCTTGCTGTCGGGCAATAAGTTCAGCCTTCTCTTTCCGGTAGCGTGCTCGAACTGGTCGTGATTGTTTTCTCTGCGGAAAAACTTCTGAGGATAGCCGATCGATGGTACCCTCGTACGCACAAGGCACCGTGCCGGGCCGCTAGGAAGGCCATATTGATCGTGAACTTCGCTTCTTACGGTCCTGAATCACGAAGTCCTTGCGATGATCTCGGGGACCAAACAGCGATTCGTCCGCCGTCCGAAGTTTAGTGGCCCGCTGACCCTTAGCGGTATATCGAGGCCCCTGGCCGAGTGATCTCGAAGAAGAGCTAGCTGTTCAGGAACATTCTTTCAGGGGAGAATCTCGCCACGAGCCAGACTCCAGATCATTCGGACCTAAATTTTCCGCG
>PKSI02000054.1:0-20358 GCA_002916485.2 Juglans nigra | reverse complement strand
TCACAGTACCGTACCTTCAAATAATATAAATAAATATTTTGTTTTTTTCCCGAGGGAAAATAACAAAATAAATAATTATATCTTTTGCCCACGATAATTTAGCATGTAAATTAGTGATGGCACTGCCATTTATTCGAAGAAATAACAAACATTAAAATTAAGATGGCCATGACAGTAATTATAATTGCAGTGCTTGAAATTATGCTACATGGCCAGTTCTTTGTTTCCTGTAACGCTTATTCTTGCAGTATGCCCCCCCCAGATCGATCTGCGCGACAACATGCTCGTAATCGCGAGTTTAGCAGCAATTCCAAACATGAAACAAGTTTATTAAAGAGAATGCTTGGTGATTCTGCCTTAAGGAATCGACTGATATGCATCATAAAAAGAGAGATTCTAGTAATATATATATTTAATAGGTCCACAGAGTTTAGTAACAATAAAAGCCAGGTACAAAATAATTTATTTCCATCCAATAAATAAACTAGTACTACAACTTCAGCACCGACAACACAGAATAACAACCATGGCCCAATGACGAATTATCGCTTTAAAGGGCTGGAGGTGGCCTCAAATGATCATAACACGTCTGTTGGGAAGTCATCAAAGAAGCTGTACGGCGCGGGGTCTGGGGTTTGCAAATTTTTCCCATTGGCACCGTTTCTGAAACTTCCGACGGGTTCAAATAATTGAGGCACAATGCGAAAGTTTAGTTCCATTTCCGAGCCAGAAGCCATCCAACGTTCCAAACATATACTGTAAATCACAGTACCTTACCTTCAAATAATAAAATAAATATTTTTTTCCCGAGAAAATAACAAAATAAATAAATTATCATCCTTTTGCCACGATAATTTAGCATTCTAAATGTTGATGGCTGCCATTATTCGAAGAATAATACAAACATTAAAATTAAGATGGCTGCCATTAATTATAATTGCACGTGTGAAATTATGCATGGCCAGTTCTTTGTTTCCTGTAACGCTTTATTCTGCATTATGCAGATCGATCTGCGCGCAACATGCTCGTAATCAGCGAGTTTAGCAGCAATTCAAACATGAAACAAGTTTATAAAGAGAAAGCTTGGTGACTTAATGGACATAGACTGATAGATCACTAAAAAGATAGATTTCTATTAATATATATATAATAGTCCACAGAGTTTTAGTACAAATAACAGCAGTTACAATAATTTATATTCCATCCAATAAACTAGTACTACAAATTTCAGCCACCTGCAACACAGAATAACAACAATGGCAATGACGAATTATCGCTTTAAAGGGCCTGGAGGTGGCTCAATATGATCAAACACGTCTGTTGGGAAGTCATCAAAGAAGCTGCCGGCCTGGGTAATGGGGTTGCCAATTTTTCCATTGGCACCGTTTCTGAAACTTCCGACGGGTTCAAATAATTGAGGCCCAATGGAAAGTTTAGTTCCATTTCCGAGCCCAGAAGCATCCAACGTTCCAAACATATCAAATATACTGCTGGGGTCTTCAACTCTATCCATGAATTCTTGGGTTTCTGGTAAGAATATTGTGAGGTCTGGTTGGAGTTGTGGGATCTCAGAAAGAGGGATTTGGGGTTGGGACTCTATGCATGGGTTATTCTCAGCCGGGGAGAATCCATGATGAATAAGGTCTGTATCGAAATTATGCAACTTGGGGCTAACAAGATCCGGTAATGCCACCATTCTGATAATTTCTGTAGTGTTCTCGATGCAGGATGATGCGCATGACTGAGCCCATGACGATGATTCTCCCTCCGATGAGGAACTGAACTTTGGAGCCTATAAATAAATAGGCAAAAAATTTTCAAGGAAAAAAAAATATTAGGAATAATAAACTAGTGTATGTAAAAATTATGAACCATATAGTCACGAGTAATGCTACTCATAATCAATTTTCTCATCATCCTATGATGCAACATTAGATGATTAGAGACTATTTATTATATTTCATTTGTGAATCTATCATCTAATATCACGTTATGGAATGATGAAAGAATGATAAAAAAATAGATGATTAATAGATTTACTCGTAATAACAATAATAATAATAAATAAATAAATAAATAAATCAGTCAAAATGAAGTGGCCATTTAGCATTTGATCTGTTGTAACATTCCAATGGTTCAGTAAATAATATTTTAGTTTAAAAACTCCAAGTCAATAATGGTTTTGCATTAGACGCTCTGAAATGAGAGTTTAAATTTAATGGATAGCTTTTCTGTACATTTACCTCCAGAGTAGGACAACTTATATTAGAACCTTGACAACAACCGTGGCAAGACTGAAGCTCCATTTTGTACTTCTGTGATTTGGGGGGTGTTGCTGAAGTCTGCAGAATCCTTGCTAGCTTTTTTTGCCTGCTACTCCAGAAGTTCTTCACATCATTATCGGTTCTTCCTGGCAGATACGTTGCAATTTTAGCCCATTTGTTCCCAAACCGTGCCTGCAACTCTATCACCACCCTCTCTTCCCCTAGTGAAAATTTGCAGCCACTGAGGGAAAGACGCTCAAGGAAGAAAGAAAATTAGAGAACGCCCATGATCTCCCATTTGTTGGTTATAGATCACACATGCATGTTATGAAACACAGTATTTACAAAAATTGGAGAAGAGAGAATTAATCCATTATCGGCGTTTTGATCAAATACGAGCATATTGGTGGGCGAGTACTTTCATAGATCCATGGTTACAAGATTACATGCATTGCAGTGACAACAATTGGAGAAGAAGACAACCCATGATCGACATTTTCATCAAACATCACCATTTTCATGGAAAGACAACTGATAAGAAACATTATTATACATAAAAGTATAATTGGAGAGAAACCCATCATGAAAATTCTGAGTAAGTACCAAAACATATAGACATAAAGAGAGACCTCAACGGCCCGCCGGCGGGGGAAGGGGGTGTTTGCTTACTTCTTCAAGTTGGGTCTAAGTTTATTGACCCAACGAAGGTGGCATGACTTTCCAGTCCTCTGCAGCAGACCATTGGATCGAATGGAGCTCCAGTCTCTGGGGCCATACCTTTTCACATGGTTTAGCAGCACTTCATCTTCCTCTGCCTTCCATGGCCCTTTTCTTATACCCTCATGATCTCCGTTACCTTCCATTTCTCTCTGCTCTCACTCTCAAATTCCCAAGTCTATCTCTACAACATCCACTTTTTTCTCTGAAACTGAAAAGCTTCACTGGGTATTTGGTTTTCGATCTCCAACTCTTGACTCTTCATGTATTTTCCTTATCTTTGTTATGGAGTGACGGTTAATGACAGTTATTCGGACTTCCCTCAATGGAAGCGCCCCGCAGACCCGAGTCCCGACTTTTTCTCATGTTATATAATGCGAAGTGACAGAAATGTCCCCTCCCCTGTGCCGGCTTTATGGATTTCAATTACACATCGGACGCAAGTAAAAGAGAATTGATATTTATAATTTTAGAATTTGTAAATTTTATATTTTTTTTATAAAAATAGAATCTTTTATTAAAAAAATAATATTTTTTTGTGAATTTTAAATTTATTTATTTTTTAAAAAAATAGTGTGTGAGATTTGCATACCAATAAACTGTAAATATCATTTTTCTGTTGATTTGCATCCAATCCCTCTTTTCATTCTTGGTCTCTTGATCCGACCCAAATTTCTACAAATATCCTTGATTAAAAAATATTTTCACATGATCCGACCCGAATTTGAAGCTTCTCGTCCTGAAATTGTACAGTTCAACCATTCCCGACCCAAATTTCTGCAAATAAGATGAATTTCGAACGAAATCGAGTTTTCCACCCCGAATCGATTCTTCTTCTTCTTTTCTTTTTTTTCTTAAAAAAAAAAAATAGTCAACACATTTTTCTCCTTTTAAAAATTATTTTTGAATTTCTTGATATTTTATTAGATTATCTTCATTTTGTTTACCTTTGTTTTAGTTTATCTAATTTTTTAATCAAGGATATTTATACCAACTTTTTTTAGAGACGCTATTTCGACCAAATGTTATGATCGCATTTAAATCCTTCAGGAAATAATTAATTAAAATTATGAAAAATAAATATATATAGCACTAGGCAGAATGGGTGTGAAATGAAAATATTTTATTGGATTTGGTTTGGATATTGATTTGACACAATACTAGCATTGGTAGCATTACAATATGACATACAGTACTTAAGTTAAGTCAGTTTATAACTTTATCTTGATTAAATGTATTGGTATATAGACTTTATAAAAATAAATTCATATAATGATATAATTTGTTAAATCGATTTTATAATAAAATTAGTTTTATAATTTAATGTAGTATATCAAACTACGTCAGATTGTAAATTTACTTTTGTGAGAATTCTTTATAACTAAAATATTTCTCAATTGTTCAATAATTAATATTTAGTAGCCATGTATATCATTTCTATATTTGGCTAAAATAGCATGGGCATTAGGCCAAAATTTGCCCAAATTTAAAAGAAAAAAAAAAACATTTTAACTGCATGACCTCTACTGCACGTACAGTGGAATTTGCGAGCAGCAGTTTTGAAATGGAACTTCAAACACTTCATTTTGCTGTTGGGCTGTACAAACTATACAAACTACCTAGAAAAATCCTCAGTGTTTTATGTTTTACTTCTTCCAGCATGGAAGTAAATTTATAAATTGGAAAAAAATAATTTAATACTCTTTCGCTGGAAGGAAAATTGGAGTCCCTTTAAGAAAATTTTTACTTTCAATGCCATGCAGTAGCATCTATCTTTATTTAGGTTGTATTTAGATGTTAAAATGAATTGAGTTGAATTAGGTTGAGATGATAAAATATTATTAGAATATTATTTTTTAATTTTATTATTATTTTGAGATTTGAAAAAATTAAATTATTTATTATATTTTATATTAAAATTTAAAAAAATTATAATGATGAGTTATAATTCAAACGAAAATTTGCTGGTAATATTAGTAACAGAGCGAATGACTTAATTTGCTGCAATACAGACAGACAGACAGACAGACAGACTCTCCACTGATCGATCGATGCTAAAACAAAGTCGATCTAAATTACCTAGGACTCCAACAAACACTACCTGAACCTAGACCTTGCTAAGGAGCCTGCTGAAATTCCACAAAGTGAAAACCAGGACGATAATTCCAACAACAGTAGCAGTGCCTTTAAAGAAGTCTGTGAAATACACCCTCGTCAAGGTTCCCACCAGACGATTCCAATTGCTGTCGGAGTACTCATTAAGGCGATCACAGAGATCGCGGTAATGGTACTTTCCCCTTTCTAATTCAATCTCCAGGGCGAGGTTATTAACCAGTTTTGTCACTGCAGCGCTGGAACCTAACTCGTTAACAATGATCTTCTTTTCAACAAGCAACCTTACATCTGCTTTAGTTGTGATAAGATCATCCAACAGCACAATGTAATCGCAGACGTAACTTTCAGATGGATAATGGCACTGCTCCAAGGCCATCAGGTTTCGGAAAAGACCTTCAGTTTTGTCGTCTATCCAAAGGGGTGGGACTTCCAAGAAACGTTGCATATGGACCAAGCAAGTGCTTTTCAGGCATGGTAGGCAAGATAAGAACCATGAGAGATTGAAGATCGGGAATCTTTCTAAGCATTCATTCGGCCGGAATTTTATATCAAGTAAATATGTTTCTGAATCTGGCGTAGTAAATTTCAATCCTGCCTCGTCAAGCTTTGTTGCGGTACCATATAGGTGTTGAACTCTTTTATTTTCGTCTTCTTGTTCTTGGTTTGGTGGACGGGAACAACCTGTGCGCGTGCAACTTTTGGGTTTGGATCTTTGCCCTTCTTTTTTTGGTGGACAGAAAAAATATCTCACCAAATCTGTGAAATGCTTTACTTCCTTCTTGGGCTCTGGTGAGCTTCGGTTTTGTTGATCAGGGTTAAAATATTCCACCAAACCTGGGATGAAACGCTGCTTGGGGTCTGGTGAGCTTGAGTTTGAGTCTTGTAAATGGCAACAACATCCCACCAAATCTGTGAGACCCTGCTTTACATGACCACAATTCTTGCAACCGTCAATATAGATCAGATCACCAAAAAACCCACAAGAGAGCTCAATAAGAGTCGGTTTTTTTTTCTTGGGTTCCCCATTTTGGGGGCCTACATTCAGCTCATTAATGCGGTATAACTCCTCAAGAACAAAGAAAGGAAGCTGATTCTCAAGTAGAAACAGGTCTTGCTGTATGCTGCGTTCCATGCATGGTCGGCTTAATATATAGTCTTTTTGATCATGAGCCTCTGAGTTTTCAGATTTCCTGCGGAAGAGCTCAAGTATAAAGACAGCATCCAGTAGAATCATGTTAACAAACCCTTCACTGCTGAGTAGAAAGTTCTCTGAATAGCAGCGGCGGATTTCCATTTCTTTGAGCTCGATGATGCATGCAAGATCCTCGATGCTCTTCCCAGTACGATTACAGAAATCCCTCAAATATATGAGTTTTTGTATATCCATGTCCTTCAACTCTTCACTGCGGTGATGAAAAGGGCCGATAGAAACCAGCCGAGGGGTGTAGGCCATGTTATTGACCTCGCGAAGTCTCTTGGGAACCCTGTAGATACAACACTGATCAGGCCAACGAGAAGCCTCCAGTGCCAGTGGAATGTCAATGATCAGCTCTTTGCATTCAGGATCTTGAACTTTTGTTTTAATGGAATCATCGGCCGGGTGTATTGCATGGTAGACCAATGTCCGTTCCATTCCTCAAGTTCCTTTCCCTAGTGACATTAAAAAAGAAGATAGCAACATCTTGAGTTTTGACATCTCATATATACCTTCAAATATGATCTATAGATCAGCGATTTGTTTTAAAACGAATAATCGGATCTGAGTTTGAACTCTAAAAAAAAAAAAAGGCGAACATGCAAAATAATATAGAACATGCATGCTTATGGGTCCAAAGGTTCAAATAGCTAGCTTAGCTACTTGTCTGAAAATTTTAACGTTGCATAACAGATCAGTACTGAAAAATGAAAGAATAAAAGGAACCTACAAATTTAATTTGGTTGCAAGAAATGCTTAAAGTACGTACGTACTGGAAGAAGTCTGATCACTCCTGCTCGACCAACGTACGCTATCTTAATTCTGATCCCTTGCTGATTATCTATCCTCCGTTCTTACCTCACACACATATATATATAGGGACGTTGGTGTAAACAATCAATGATTGATATTTTGATTCATTTACTTGCATGCTTATATTAATTAAAAAAAATGATTTTTGCAGATAGCAAGTCTCGCGCACTCTTTAAAATAAATAAATAAATATAAAACTCGTATGAAAAAAAATTATTTTTAATATTAAACCTTATTTTTTTTCATATGAGTGTATATAATTTATATACTTTAAAACTGTAACTAACATTACTCTTAATTATTTAACAAATTCTTTGGTCTATTGCATACCTGTTTTGGTAAAATAAAACGCAAAATGCATTCACAAAAGAATGGCTAATGTTTGACAGATGCATGCCTGGTTCTGTTGTTTTATACAAAGAATTGAATGGAAAATGCTGCCTAATACATGATATTATAATTGATGATCGTACCCTTATCCTGATGATGCGGTGTTATCCATCCATATGATCCACCTTGTCATTTTCTAGCAAGACATGATGAAGACATCTGTATTTTAGCTCACCACAAACCGTAATGGCTTAATTGATTCAAGAGACCATAAACAAATTAAAGTCAATAATGCACGTTTATCTTATTTAATACGGAGTTTCTGCCTAGGGTGTTAGATCAAGTTCTTTTCAAATTTTTATCTAAATTATTTTATTTCTCTTTTATTTTTTATTTTTCTATAAAAAAATAATAGAAAAATAAAATAATTTTTACGGTATTTATCACTATCATTAGTATAAATATTTTGAATAATATTAAATCATGAATAGTCAATATTACAAGAGCCATTCTATTTATTTACCTATCTTTTTCACCGGAAGCTCTCAAATTCAACTAACTAATTAAACAAATCATTTTCTCATACTATTTATGTGTAGCATTTAATGTTGTGGGGTCTCTCTTTCATTTCCAAATTATAAAAAAAAAGCAAATGTTACAGCTTAGTCAAAAAGTTAGGTGGATCTTGATAGCTATTATATATTAGGTATATTATATATCATAGGTGCGGCAGCATTTAACGTTGTAAGATATTTAAGTAAAAAATAATTCACATAATTATATGATCCATATATAATAACACCCCACATATATTGATTCATTTTGGAGTCTAGTGCGAGTCTTTTTCACTTTGATAAAGGCCTCTTATCGATTCTGATGTAGGTCATATCTCAAAACAATTATCTTACCAAATCAGGTATTTTCAACATTTCCTTTCTATAAAAAATAATAATAATAAGAGTTATGATATATTCACAGCCCTTTTTCGTTGGATTCACACGGATTGTCTCACATGATCGAACAATATCTAATAAAAAAAAATTCAGTGTGTTCCTCATGTTTGAAAAATTAAAGAATCTAGATTTTCTTTTCACATGAGAAAGACATTGATTTTTTCATTGGATTGGATTTTTTTTTTCACACCACAAAGATTGAAGAACGTGGCATAATGCTCATATTAGATATTTCATCTAATTATTATAATTTTTTCAAATTCTCACACAAAATATAATAAATAATTTAACTTTTTTAAATCACAAATCTTCAACCTTTTCAAATCTCAAAGCTTCAACTTTTTCATCTAATCATTACATAATCATTACATGAATATATTAACTCAAACATTTCACTATTATTCACAATTTATTTTATTACTATTCACATATCATTTCGTCTTGTCTCATTATCCAATGAGGCCTAATTGTGTATTAGTGATGGTGAAACATGCCTAAAGGCTAAACCAAACTATCTCATCTCATCTCATATAATCATTACAACTTTTTCAAACTTCTACACAAAATATAATAAACAATTTAACTTTTTCAAATCACAAAATAAAAATTATATTATAATAATATTTTATTAAACTTTTAATAAAATATATTATCTCATTTCATCTCATCTCAACTGCTTAGTCAAACGAGATCTAAAACTGAACTTAAATATTACTGTTGCACATTTTTATACAATTATTTAATAAATTATTACTTTTTTAAAAAAGTTATTTTTATTTTTAATTTGATGCGTTAAATTCAAAAAGTATGATTTTACTGTAGAAATTATAAAATAATAGTAATTATATCCATCTCCTTTTAACATATTATTGTTCGAGATACAATAAATGCGCAGATTTTGAAAAATTATATAATAAAATATCATTTTTTTAGTTTGTTTAACTATTAATTGCTTTATTAATTAATTATATAATTTAATAAACACAAATAGAAATCACTCACTAACAAACAATCCCCGTGCTTAATCGCGAGGTGAAGCGGTAGTTTTATAAATATATATATAATAATATTAAATAAATATATTTTAACATTGTTGACGAGTTATTCGGGATATTCTAATCGGTTTGACAAAAAAAATTGATATTCACACTACACGTGGAAATTTAAAAAAAAAAAATGTTGTGTGTATTACTCGTCATGGAAATAGCGAGTGTTCAAGTTCTATAAACTCTTTTCCAAACAAAGATTGTTCGGCCTATCATTAAAACATAATTTTTTAGCATGTAAATTTTAGGTTTACTCACTTTTTTTAAAGGAAATGTACTGTAGTTACACCCTTTAAAACTACAAATATAATTTATTTATTGATTTGCATCCAATCCCTCTTTCTTTCTTTATTTTATTTTTTGATCTCTCAATATTAATTAAAATGGCTTATTATTTAGTCTTAATAAAGATGCATATTAGTTCAAATTTGAGTTAATTTTGTTATGTTTAGTTGATTTAAAAACAGAGTCATCAACATATTTTTCTCCTTTTAAAAACTTATTATTTTTTTAATTTCTTTATATTTTAATAGATTATCTTTATTCTATTTACCTTTTTTTTTTTTTTTTTAGTTTCTTTAATTTTGTATTCAAGGATATTGATACCAACTCTTTTTAGAGAGGATATTTTGATCAAATCTTATGATCGCATTTAAATGATCCTTCAGGAAACAATTAAATAAGATTAAGAAAAATAAATATAGCACCGGGCTGAATAGGCGCAAATGAAAATATTTTATAGGATTTGATCATTTGGAAATTGATTTGACACAATACTAGTATTCCTTAAGCCAGCTTAATTTTTACAATACGATGCACCATACAAAATCAACTCAGTTTACCAATTTACTTTGATAAAATCGACTAAAAGATTGTGTTTTTAAATTTTGGGTAGATTTTGGTCTAATGCCCATGCTAATTTAGTCAAATATAGAAATGATATTTGTTATTGAACAGTAATAAAAACAAAGTTGCTTGTAAACAAAACTTTAACGGCCTGTTTGAGAATACAATTATTTTTAGATATTCTTAAATTATTTCAGTACTATTTATAAATTATTTATTATTATTTCAATATTATTATTTATAAATTATCTGAAATATTTTTAATATCCAAATGAAGTTAAAAATCGTGATCAAATGGCTACCGGACAATACTATTCACAAACATTCATCTTAAATCAGTCGAGTGTATAACTAGAAGAGTAATTCTAGTCGGCAGCCCTTACTTATACCATACACTCCTGCCAACGTGAATATTTTTCTTCTATTTTTTAATCAAACCCGCGGCAGGGGTGACTTACATCTCAGTTCCTTTGCTTCGAGACACGTCTCCCCCTTTCCCGATCTCTCCCT
Source organism: Juglans nigra (assembly GCA_002916485.2). NCBI lineage: Eukaryota > Viridiplantae > Streptophyta > Magnoliopsida > Fagales > Juglandaceae > Juglans > Juglans nigra. The sequence continues at coordinate 9,569 of PKSI02000054.1, read as the reverse complement.
TATCTCATCCAAGTGTGTAATTCTTCTTTTCAAAGTTAAATGCTCGTATACCACTGCATCTTCTTCCCAAATCTCCTTGTCACCCTCCATCGTCCATCGGCCCTTTCTGGTACTATGACTATCCTAGGCAAAGCTCCAAAAATCCATCTAATGGCCATCCTTTACCAAGCCTAAGCCATGGAAAGCGCTAATAAGCAACCCAAAAACATTTAAATTTTTTTAAGCAAACCAGCAACTCAAAGACTAACATTGGATAGAATAAAGATTATTCTCAAAGCTAGTTTCAACAGATGATCAATACAGAGAAGGCAAGAGATCCGTTCAATAATTAAGAAAAAAGGCTCTGATATTCAATAGAAAATTATGAAAACTCCATAATGTCAAAGTCTGCCCACAAGCCGGGTTGAAATATTAGTAAACTGAGAACATTAGAATTTTACCAAAAAATAGCAAAAATAAATACGTAATTAAAGAAGTAATCTGTCTAAAATTGGATTCAAAATCACTTCCTAAATGAAAAATAAAATATTATCATAAAATGTAAAAAATATCTAATGGAGATTCGAAAAGGAAAATAGTGGATTCTGGCCTTGAAAACTATGCACAATGAGCATAATCGGGTGGTCACAACGTGCGCGCAGAAAATAACTTTCCGAATTAGGGTCATATGAACTATTTCGATACTCGTAACCAAATTTATGGCTAAAATACCGCTACGTGTCCAAAATTGTCCCAAATCAAGGAAACATCACTATTTCTTGTTGTGCTCACACTGATATGCCGTGTGAAGGTAGTTCAGTACCATCAACGTGCAATCTGATAGCTCAACATTATCTAACTCGGATCTTCCTGCATCAGTCGCCTTGGGTTGGAAAGAACTCACTCTCGAGTTCACAGTAGCTTCATCGGAATCCACAAAACAAGAACTCAAGTGTTTCATATTGAATACATCAAAGGTCTTCAAATGGCTAGGGAGGCACAACCTACATGCATTATCATTGATCTTCTAAAGAATCTCACATGGTCCAATCTTCTACTCTTTAAGCTTATTATACCCTCCAACAGGAAAACAATCACGATTTAATACTGCCCAAACAAAATACTAACATCAAAAAGTACCTGACAGCGAGGACTGTTAGCTTGAGCTTTGCACTTGGTATTACTCTCGCGGATGGCCAGCTTCACTTGTTTGTGGATGTCCTGAAGAGATGTTCTGCCATCTTATCCGCCTTGTGATTCAGATGACCAATGCATGGAATAGGAGCTAAGTCAAGCACACTCGATGAATTCTGGCCGTAGACAATCTCAAATGGGCTTAACTGCGTGGTTCTGTTCTTGGACTTGTTATAGGCAAATTCTACTTGAGGTAGAGCCAAATCTCATTGCTTTGGTTTATTCCTTACGAAACGCCTTAAAAGATTACCCAACCTCCAATTCACTATCTCGATTTGACCATTTGTTTGAGAGTGTTAGGCATTGCTGAAATTCAATTTTGTCCCCAATTTCTTCCATAAACTCCTCCAGAAATGGCATAGGAACTTAGTGTCACAATCGGAAGTGATTGGCAATGGAACTCCATGTAAGCGAACAATCTCTTTATAATACATATGAGCAATTTGTGTAGCATCCATTGTCTTCCTGCAAGTGACAAAATGAGCCATCTAGGAGAACCTGTCAACTACTACCAAGATAGAGTACATGGCCTATTGGATTCGGGGTAAGCCCAATACAAAGTCTAAACTGACATCGAACCAAAGGGCTTCAAGAATAGGCAAGGGAGTGTACAAACCCACATTGGTGAGAACTCCCTTAGACCGCTGACATCAAACCAAAGTCCAACGTCTTGTCTTGCCCAAATTGACCATCACTATGAAGTTCACTAATAATCTGCTATCTTAATGAACAATCTAGGATGCATAACTGTAATCCACGAAATAAATAATCATTGTGCAAAACAAAATAAGTTCGTAACCCATCAGTTACCTCCCGAAATATCTTCCCGAATGAAGGATCTACTACATATAAATCACTGAAAGTCTCAAATCCTGTAACTTTGGTGTTCATGGTGGAGATGAGTATTAATGTACGATGGCTCAAGGCATCTCCAATGCAATTTAGGCTTCTTGATTGGTGCCTCAAGGAAAATGTGAACTTGTACAAGTACGCTACCTACTTGGTATGTTGCCTATTCAACTTGTGCTCACCATTGATGTACTTCAAAGTCTCGTGGTTAGTTATAAGGATGAACTCCTTCTATACCAGATAGTGCTACCAATGCTTCAGGATCTAAACGATGGCGTAGAAATCCAGATTATAATTATAATAATTTTTCTCGGACTCAAATAGCTTCTCATTGAAAAAGCTATCAAGCACCCTTCTTGGCTCAAAACCAAAGTTTTAGTTTCATATTATACTAGTCAATACGGTTAAAATACATCATTTTTATGACGTAACCAATATAGAAAATGATATAATTTTGTACCGATCAGAATTTCGATCATTTCATGCCGTAGTAACCTATATTTTAGACCATAACGGCCGCTATTCGGTCAAAATCAATATTCGATGATCGTACCCTGATCCTGATGATGCGGTGTTATCCATCCATGATCCGCCTTGTCATTTTCTAGCCAGACATGATGAAGACATCTGTACTTTAGCTCACCACACACCGTGATGGCTTAATTGATTCCAGAGACCATAAACAATTAAAGTCAATAATGCACGTTTATCTTATTTAATATGGAATTTCTGCCTAGGGTGTTAGATCAAGTTCTTTTCAATTTTTTTTTATCTAAATTTAGGGTGTTAATAAAAGAGAAATAGAGAAATAAAATAATTTTTACGGTATTTATTACTATCAGTAAAAATATTTTAAATAATATTAAATGAATAATCAATATAACAAGAGCCGTTCCATTTATTTATCTTTTTAACCGGAAGTTCTCAAATTCAAATAACTAATTAAAAAAATCATTTTCTCATACTATTTATGGGTAGCATTTAATGTTATTGGGTCTCTCTTTGATTTCCAAAAAAATAACTAATTAATGTTGTGGGGCTCTCTTTCATTTCCAAATTATAAAAAAAAATGTAACAGCTCAGTCAAAAAGTTAGGGAGGATCTTGATAGCTATTATTAGGTATTTGACTAACATATATAATAGGTGCGGTAGCATTTAATGTTGTAAGATATTTAATTGGAAAATGATTCACATAATTATATGATCCATATATAATTAACATCCGAGATATATTTGTGTGCGAGAACGCTTATAATAGATGTGTAGTTTATCTTATATCTTGAGTTATAGTTGTAACTTATTTTTTTTAATAAATTAATGCTTTTCTATTTTTTTTTCTTTAATCTGGCGGGTTTAAATTCAAAAAGTGTTATTATACTGTTAAATTATAATATAATTACAAAATAATAGTAATTATATCCATCTCCTTTTAACATATATATTATTGTTCGAGATACAATAAATGCACAGATTTTGCAAAATTATATAATAAAATATTAGTTCTTTAAAAGTTTTTTTTTAACTATCATAATTTGCATTATTAATTAATTATTTAATAAGCACAATTAGAAATCACTCGCTATCAATTCCCGTGCTTAACAGAATTCTTAATCGTGAGGTGAAGCGGTAGATTTATAAAAGAGTAGTTCTACTCATCTGCCCATCTACTCAACATATACCATAAACGTGATGAAGTGTCATTTATTTATTTTATTTTATTTATTTTTAAAATGCATGCATTTTGGTTCACATATCCAAAACATATTTGATGGCATTTCAAATTTTTTTCCTTCCCCCAGCATATTCTTCCTCCCCGCGTCACCCCTCCGCCATCTTCACCGTTTGGGGCCGCCGCTAGGTTCACTCCTCCGTTTGGGCTGCCTCCAGCTTGAATGAGTCAAATCTGGATGTCCATCAAAACTATCTTGAAATATTCTTCTAGGAGATGGGGATAGGAGACTTTGAATGAAGTTTGGAGATGTACATGGGACAGGAGATGGACATGGCCATGGGACAAGAAATCTGGATTTTATTGGAGATTTTGAATGAAGTTGGGAAAAACTCATTCTCTAAAAAGAAGAAAAATTCCTAGCACCTTGGGCAAAATGTCCACCTACTCCCTCATATGCAGGTTGAGATAGTGTGAACATGGGTTCCATAGCATTATCATGAAAAACTCTCACGAGCTTCTCGCTATGCTTCAATCCAACCACTTTAGAAACTCTTGAGTCTCAATCAAAATGTATAGCGTCTAACTGACTAGGGATCCTTCCTCTACCACGTCCAAAATTTCTGGGCGAGAGCTCTTTGTGTTGACGGGATTGAGGGATTCAGTAGAGGGAGAGGGAATAAGGAGGAGAGTGATTAGGTTACTAGACAGAATTTGGGATGGATCGGGTTTGCCACCTTATAAGTGTGTGGAATGTGATCCTTAGACCGGCTTAGGAATAGAATTTTCCTCTATAAAAATATATATATTGATTTTATAAATTAATATGTTTTAATAAAGGATAATGCTAGAATTAAAATAGTGTTAAAAAATGATTTTTTAATAAAGGATTTTTTTAAAAGTGTTAAAAATCTATATAAAAAAAATAAAAAAAACATATGCTAAGGCCTAGTGGGAGCTCTTAGAGAGAGCCCAGCGGCTGCTTTAGCATTATCATTTAATAAAAAGGAACGTTTTTATTGATATTAAAAATTTTTTACAAACAAATGTAATTTATAATATAATTTTTTTCATATATATATAAAGTATTTTCTTTTTAATATATATAATTGAGTAGTTTTTTAGGTCGCCCCTTACATATCATGACTTTCTGGTTTGTCCGACTGATCGAGACGTTTAATTTGCATTAAGGCTTAGTTTATTTACACAAATTCTATAGTCTTATTTCATTTAATTATTATAAATTTTTAAAATTTTTAAATAAAATATAAAAAATAATTCAATTTTTTTAAATTATAAAATAATAATAATTATAATAAATTATATTATAATAATATTTTATTCAACTTTTAATTTTTATTTGATTTGATCCCATCTATAACCAAATCAGGACTAATTATATTAGGAGTTATTCGGGATATTTCGCATGCTTAGACACTTGGCCACTCGGTCGATGGAACATTAACGTTTGTGTCAAATGGCTAATGTTTTGACGAAAAATTGCACGTTCACACTACATTTTGTGGAAAACTCTACCAATCAATTATGTTCACAAATGGATACCTTGGTTCTATTGCTTTGAAGTAGGAGGTGCTACCTGTCCTCTCCAGGACGGGGCAAACCTGCAAATTTTTCCTTACACTCCGCCCCGACCATTCTATGCGGGGGTGGGGTATCCCGTCCGCTACACGAGATGTCCAAATTGGCCCAGAAACACATTCAAATTTATTTTTCGGCCATTTTGAGCCCATAATTTAGCTAAAAATATATATTTAAAAAATAAAAATAAAAAATAAATTATATGGATAGAACTATTAGTTATATACTAAGTTTCAACTAATACTATTAAATATTAACTAAGAATCACCACTAAGGCACTAAGCCCGTACAATTATACAAATTAAGAAAACTAATAAACTATTAAAATATTACAAACTCATCTAAAAATAGTAAATATTACAAATTGTACTATTAACTATTGTAACAACATTACAATTAATTTTCAATTAACAAAATGATAACATTTCAAATTTGATCAATTTGGGGTGGCGGTGAGTTCACTGAGTTGTGTCGACTGCTGTGAGACTAAGAATTGAGATCATAAAAGTTATAAAACCTGCAATATTAATAAATTAAAAATAAAACAAATTAGAATTATAAAGTTATAAACATGAAACAAAAATTTAAAATACAAAATATTAAAAGTACTAACCAAGATGAGATTGGGTCATTGGGATGAAGATGAGCATAGATCATAGGGTCCTTACAATTAAGATTCGGCATATGTATATAGAGAATATAAAACCTAAAGAAAATACAAGCAAAATAATTAGATACTAAAATATTATATAAAATTATAAATGCAAAAAACAATTAAGAGACAAATTGTGCAAATCATGGCAATGATAGGTCCAATTCACACAAAGTCATACTACATTAGAGATAGCCGTAGACGCAGTCTCATGTATCACTATAATAATTAAATTTGAAATTAATACAGATTAAATAAAAATAAATAAATAAAAATAAGAAAATGAAATTCAAGTGCCACGATTACCAAATTTAGGCTGATCATCACCCTCCTCCTTGATGCCGGCTCCTCATAGTCAAGAACATTCGGAACATGAATTGGAATTCCTGTGATCTAATTCTGTGTGTAAATCAAAGCCTCCATAGTGCTAGAAGTTAATGAACTCCAAAATGAATCCAATACACGCCCTTCGGTGCTAAAGTCCAACTCTGAGGCTACGATGCTAATAGAAATGACCAAAATATTGCAGGCTATCTTTCCAAGGATGAGATACTTCACAGTATTCATTTTCCACCAACTTAATATATCAAAATCTCATGAAAATGGTTGAAACTCACTGCCAAGTATCTGTTTATCTTTGATTGAGCCTCTATATACCTCCGAACGAAGTGGGTCTGCTCCAACCTTTCACCCTAGTCCAATCTACGTATTTTCCCAATCTTGGCTTATGGAATTGGTGGGGGTAGGTGGAGGTGCCGCAATATTACCATCCCACAAAACGGTAAACACATCAAATAATCTATCAAGGATTTTCCTAACCCTTGCTGCAATATGCTTCATCCATGCTTGCCCGTATGCAACTCCCAATTCAAATACCATGTCATCCACCTTAAATCGAGGGTCAAAGACAGTAGCTACATATAACAAAATATTAGCTATAGTGAAATCTTCTCAATACTTATCGTACTTTGTCCTCATAAGCAATGTCATCTCCCGCAGCCTAATGTGACCACCCGCGACCATGTCATTTAATTTTTTTTTTACCTTACATATTTACTGACAGAATTAATGGGATATAAGGTACAAAGTTCTAGATAGCGTCATGGTGATCTTGTAGAAAAGTCTAAAAAAAATCTATAAAAATAGACAACTTCCCAATCATCATCCACGGGTTTTCTCAATCCTCTGTGATCATCAAAATATTTTACATATTGGATGTCTTCATCACTCAATAATGCAAATGCCAACTTATATTCTTAGGCCGCCTCCAATATAAAAAAATGTTGAGTTTCATCATGTAGATATTAGTACAAAGGTCATTATTAGATGTTAGGCCTGCAGACCTTGCAACAACCTTGAATTTCTCCAGCTCGAAGGAGAAGATTTCATCCATCTCATAGCAGTCATAACCCGAGCAATCGAGTCATAAAGATCCTTCAAACCATTAGTGACAATAAGATTTAGAATATATGATGTACATCTCACATACAGACATTCACCACCCATGATTGTCTTATTTGTCTCTCTAAGATAGGTTTTAAGATATCTCAATGCGACATCATTAGACAAGGCATTATCAGGTGTGACTGCAACAACTCATGTCAACCTCCACTCCTTTATTGCGACATCCAAGACCCTCCCAATTGTCTCACCCTTGTGATTAATTTGACAAAATTTTATAATTTTTTTGTATAATGTCTAATCACAATCAACAAAATGCACAGTCAAAGACATATAATTAAAATTTTAGACTGATGTTTAAGTATCAGTGGTGAAGTGAGGTGACTCACTAAAAAAAGAGCAGCACAAGTACTATCCCAAGTGCAAGAGGGTGTGGCGTGATAATTAAGAATAAAATTCCTTGATCGTCTCTTCAGGGAAAGTGCTTAAAATCAAACTCGTGTGAAATTGTGAAAATATTTACAAAGAGAAAATAAAAATAAAAGTGATGATATGTACAATAAATAGAAGAGTGCAACGGATCGAAAATGAAAAGTTACTGGTAGTGAACTAGATTCATGTTGTTGGAATTGAGTATAGTGATGAAAAGTAAGAGATTGAGATGCAAGACTGTAAATTAAAATTATTGAAATTAATTAACTGAAATTTAAAGGAATAAGAAGAATAAATAATAACAAATTAAATAATCAGGAATCAAAGGTGCAAGAAAAATAAATGACATTAATTTAAATGAACAGAAATTAAAATGAAAGCTTAGAGATTGTAATAATTCATTAACTTCAAATTGAAATAAAATAAAAATAAAACTGGAGGCGGAGGCTACCGGAGGAAAGTTGGGTACCAACAGTTGGACTATTAGGCTCTGCCACTGCACCGTCCTGTTCTGATCCCTCTGTTCACCTGAGCTTTCTCTAAAAACTGAAGAAAAATAAAAGCACACTAAATTACTTTACTCCTGCTCCTAATCTACTCTTTATTCTCTACTCACTAACTGGTTTTCTTCGTCGTTTCAGTCCTTATATAGGCTTCAAAAACCGTTCATCTCCACCGAAAGCAATCTCCAGCCATGTTCCACTAGTCCCTCTTTGCATGTGCAACGCCGAAAGCAACGCCTCTATATATTTTTTTTCCTCTTCCGTGTCTTCTGCCTGTCTCCGTGCTTCCATGTCTTATTATTTTTTTTTTTTTGCCTTTTATCGAAACTGCTGCGTAGTGCCAGCCGACCAGCATTCTCTTTTTCTTTTCTTTTCCAATCGGAAAAGTCTGAATGCAAGTGTTTTGGTGGACCCTTGCGCACGAAACGTGATCTGGCAAAAAAAAACGTTGCATTTTGCTGTGGACTGATCTCTGAGTTCCACCTTTCTCTCCCATTCCACCCCCCAGCCAAACCTCCCCTTCTCTTCTTCTCCAATCGACTGAACCACATCCCGTAGCATCCCCTTCTCTTCTCTCCCATTCTTTTCTCTTCTCAGAACCGTAAAGACGCCTTCTCCCTTCCCCGTACGAAGCCCTTCTCTTTTATTCTCCAGTTTTGAGCCCTAGCCAAATCAGACGTATCCAAAGCGCAATCCCCTATAGCCAAAACCCGTAACATGTCCCTGTAGACAGATCTATCTTCTGCAGTATAAATCTTTTTTTTTTTTTTTTGTGGTGAAATGCTAGTTTAATTCTGAGGAGGGAGGCTCTTGTCTATAATACACCAGATGATCATGTTACTCGGGATATAAGAGAAGGTGTTGCCAAGTTGGGTGATTTGTGATTTAGAGTGTTGGATTCGGCTGGTTTGGAAACAACATAATCTTTGGGGTCTATTCTTGACCGAACTTAAAAAATGCAGCAAATGTGCTAGCAAGGTCTCAGTTTGCAGTATTCCTCATAGACGTGAAGTTGTTTTCATGGATGACTTTCTGGAAGTATTACAGGATGTTTTCATGGATGACTTTTGGAATTATTTTTTGGATGACTTTCTGGAGTTATTCCTCATAGACGTGAACTTGTTGCTGTTGTGCTAGTGAGAGAGAGTAGCCGAACGCTGGGGTAGGAACGAAAGAGAGATATGGCGTGGGGAGGAACGAGAGTAGTCGGCTTTCGCCTGTCTTCCTCTTCGTATTTTTCTTGTGTGTTTGTGTTTTTTTTAATAAAAACAAATTCCCACGTCAGCTGGG
>PKSI02000049.1:11077-26325 GCA_002916485.2 Juglans nigra | reverse complement strand
AGTTCGGCGTATCACCCCCAAAAACGGACGGCCAATCAGAGCGTACTATTCAAACTCTGGAGGATATGTTGCGGTCTTGTGTCATGGAATTCCAAGGAAGTTGGGAGAATCACTTACCGCTTATTGAGTTCTCTTATAATAACAGTTTTCATTCCTCCATTCAGATGGCCCCGTATGAAGCTTTATATGGACGGAAGTGCAGATCGCCTTTATGTTGGGATGAAGTTGGTGAGAACGAATTGCTTGGGCCTGAGATAATTCAAGAAATGAAGGATCAAGTTCAGTTTATCAGGAAGAAGATGGCTGAAGCGCAAAGTCGCCAGAAAAGTTACGCAGATACAAGAAGAAGAGACTTATCCTTTGAAGAAGGTGATTGGGTTTATCTTAAAGTCTCTCCTATGAAAGGCGTTAAGCACTTTGGTAAGAAAGGAAAGCTTAATCCAAGATATGTTGGCCCTTTTCAGATCGTAGAGAAGGTTGGGCTTGTTGCTTATAGAGTTGCCTTGCCAGATTATTTTGGGGATGTTCATGATGTGTTTCATGTGTCCTCATTGAAGAAGCGTTTTGGACAGCAAGAGCCACGTTTTGTGGATCCCGAACACATTCAACTGCGGCCCAACCTTACTTATGAAGTTGCCCCAACACAGATCGTGGATTGGAAAGAGCAAGAGTTAAGGTCCAAGGTAATACCTATGGTGAAAGTGTCATGGGGTGATCCGTTGGCTCAAGATTTCTCTTGGGAGAGAGAAGCCGACATGAGGGAGCAATATCCGTACTTGTTTGATTGATTTTGACGGTATGTTCTAAGTATTCTCTTGGTTGAATCTTGATCCTGTCTTGGTTTAATATTTGACCTTGCTAATTTCGTGGACGAAATTTTTCTTAAGCGGGGGAGGATGTAACACCCCGTATTTTAGTGTATTTTTATTGAAGTAATATTTTTATTTTATTCAAAAATTATTCTCTTATTTTAAAATTATTGGATTTTAATTGGATTATTTTTAGGATTTTTTTAATTGGTGAAAATTAATTTTTATGTACTTTCTTAATATTTATTTATTGTTGTGCATTTAAATTGTTTTTCATATTTAATTAATTACTGTGGGATTTAATTATTTCAATTTGAATTTCCCATTACGTTTAAATTATTTTATTTAACTTGTGGTTTTAAAATCGTCTCCGTTGGATCATTTTTGTGACCCAAGTTATGAGGATTGGATCTCATTTCTTTTCCCTCCATTTTTCTTCCTCTCCTTTTCTTTTCTTTTCTTTCTTTTCTTTTTTTTCTTCTTCCTTATTTCTCCCCTCCCCCGTGCGCGCGGACTCAGCTCTCTCTCTCTGCCTCACTCTCTCCCCGTGCGTCCGTCACCTTCACCCAGACCGCCGTCGTCGCGCCGCCGCCGTGCGCGACACCGCCCGGCCGACCAGCTCCCCCTCCCTCCGGCGACCTCACCCCCCAAATCCCAGCCCCTACCTCGCCGCCGGTAGCCCGCACTCACCCCACGAAGCTGCGGGCCACTTTCACGCCAGCGCCGCCGTGAGCCAGCGGTGGCCTTCACCGCCCACCCCATTGTGTTCCCTAGCCGCCGGCGACCTCACTCCACCAACCTCACCTCCTTCCACGCCGCCGTTAACCACCAGTAGCCCTTCAAAGCCGCGGCCACCATTCGTTCTAGCGCCGCCGTCGCACCACCATTGGCCACCATCTTCCTACCACATCATCCTCGACCTCTTAGCAACCCATTGGACCCAACCCCAACTCCGATCCGTCACCGGTGAAGCTCCACCATCTACATATCCGATTTGGGCATTTTGGTCTTCTACCGCCCATTTTGCCGCCACCCACGGGAAACCACCACCACCACTAGCTTCACCGACCTCCCTAGGCCCTACCCAATCAATCTTGGGTCTTCGTTTGCCTCCGTTTGAAAGTTGGTATTGTGACCCACGGCCACAGTGTATTTTACACTGTGGTGTTGCTCAAACGTCTCATTTTTCAACTTCGTGATCCTCGAAAAATTATTATATAGCATTGTAAGTATTTCTCCAAAGAACTTTCATAATTTAAATGTATTTTTGCACTAACCCATTTCACTGTATTTTTTGGCATGCCGGACTGAGTCCGAGGAGTTCATGGGTCGGATGGATTTGTGATTGGAGTTGTCTGGTTGGTTTTGATTGGATTGGTAATTGTTGGTTTGGATATTGTGTTGGTACATGTGCATTTCATTATTTCATGCATGATCATGTTTGTAAAAGAAAAAACTGGGTTTTCGTGTATTGCATTCATGTTCATGTGTTTATGAAAACTGGGTTTTCATGTGAGAATGGATTTTTGGTGCGTGTGTATCACGACCCCAAGCCGAGATGGGGCATTAACTCGGTGGAGCTCCTCTGGTTACTCGGGAGCGGAATATACTGAGTAACGTCCCCTGGATTGTCGCCGGGCGACAATGGGATCGTACGAGATGGTCTCGTGCTGACTCCGTGGTCCTTCTGCTGGCGGGGACTAGAGGATGTCTGGCCACGTACGCGCTGGGCGCAGAACTGGGCATCGCTCGTTGCGTAGTGTGGGTGCTTGGCCATGTACGCGCTGGGCGCGGAACTGAGCACCGCTACGAAGCCAGGATGTGCGGATGGTCCATAGGGGAGGCCATGGTGCATATGGAAATAATGCATGGTGCATTTGAAATTAATGCACTATTTTCTGGGAAAATAGTGCGAGTTGGTTTTTAGGTAAATCACTTTCTGGGAAAATGTTTTACGGATATTTTGGGCCAAAATGGGATTTTGGCGTGTGTGGGAAAATTATCATTTTCGGGGAAAATGATGTTTTGTGGAAAAATGCATATTTTTCATGTGCATGCATGTTAGTTGCATTTAATGCATTTTATATTACGTTGTTGTTTTGGGTTATACTTACCTGCGATACCATTTTGTGGTAACGCAGATTTTGATGCAGATGAGGAGGAGGAGGGCGAGCTTGAGGGGACGGCTCCGCCTGAGGAGTAATCTGGGATCACTCGTTTGTTTATCCGGAACTATTGTAAATTATTTTATGGATGACTGTATAACTGCTATTTAAATCTTTACTGATGTTTGATTGTAAATAAATTCTGGTACTTAGTTGACTATCCGCTGCGTTATTTTATTTGTACACTGTTGCATGTACACACACTGGCACTTCATTGGGATGTGTGACCGTGTTGTCATCATCCTGGTGTCTCAATCCCTGTGTATTTATATAAGGGGGATTGGGGGCGCCACAAGCGCTATAATATGATTTTTGAAGGATCCCGAACGTGCAAGATGTGGTGGCTCAGCAACGTAACAGTGTAAAATACACTGTGGTCGTGAGTCTCAAAAATCCACTTTTGAACGGAGACAAGACAAGACCCGAAATTGATAGGGTAGGGCTTAAGGATGTCGGTGAAGCTAGTGGTGGTGGTGGTGGTTTGCCGTGGGTGGCGGTGTAGAGGGTGGTTGAAGTGGAAAAATACTCAAAACGGAAATGGAGTTGGTTGTACTTCACCGATGGCAGATCGGAGCTGGGATTGGGTGCATTGGGTTGCTATGAGGTCGAGGATGAAGTGGTGAAGAAATGGTGGCCGGAGGTGGCATGATGGCGGAGCGCGGGCTCAAGGAACCCCGCGGATTCAAGCCGTGCGTGGGGGAGAACGCCGGCGAGATAGGGGCCGAGCTTGGTGGGGGATGATGACCGGCGGGAGGGGAAGCTGTGGTGGTGGGCGGTGACGCTGGACGGTGGCACACGGCGGCGGGTTGGTGAACGACACACGGGAAGAGGGAGAAAGGGACGTGCGGGCGCGGGAAGCAGGGGGAGAAATGGGAGAAAAGAAAAGGAGAAGAAAGAAAAAGAGGAAAAGAAAAAATGGAGGGAAAGAAATGAGGTCCAATCCTCACATCTTGGGTCATGGAAAATGATCCAACAAAAATTCTTTTTAAAACAGCAAGTCAAATAAAATAATTTAAACGTAATGATAAAATGAAAATAAAATAATTAAATCCAACAATCAATTAATTTAAAATAAAGAGAGATTTAAATGCATAACAGTAATTAATATTAAGGAAACATATCAAATTTAATTTTTCACAAACTAAAAATCATAAAAATAAACCCACTAAAAATCCGATAAACTTAAAATAAGAGAATAAATTTTTTAATAAATAAAAATAATCCTTCAGTAAAAATACACTAAAATGCGGGGTGTTACAACTTTTTCTTTGTTTGCAGATTTGAAGTTGGAAGGGGAGCCACGAGAGTGACTGTTAAAACTCTGTTCAGCCTTTTGTTGTGGAGCTAGTGGACTGTCCTTGTACAAATCCACGACCCTTTGATGTGAAGGATCCAGGATTTGCATTTGATTTCTTTTGCTTGTAGGCCTTTTGTCCATAAAAGGCTACAGGTAAAGGGTTAGCATCAATTTTATACCTGCCTGAGTAGCTTTCCAAGAGGGTGACAACTTTTGAGTAAGCTGGAACAGGTGGCCTGAGCATAGTTGCTGTGAAAACTTCAAACTCCTTGCCAAGGCCATTGAGTAGCCAGCAAGACTTCTTGTGCTCTGCCATTGGTTTGCCAATTGCAGCAAGTTCATCACAGATGGTCTTAAACCTACTTAGGTAATCACTTAAGAAATTAGATCCTTTTGTGATGGAGGTGAGTCTGTGCTTAAGAGCAAGGCTTCGATCAGAGGAAACTCTTGCAAATGCATGAACAAGAGCATTCCACACTTTTGAAGCAGTGTTTAGACCAACAACAATGCCTAACACTTCTTTAGAGAGTGTAGCTGTAAGCAAGCCAGCTTTAACTAATCTATTAGATTTATGCCACTTTTAATACAATGGGTTAGGCTGAGATGTGTCACCTAGAAGAAATTGTGATAGTGCTGAAACATCACCTCTTATGAATCCCTGAAGATCATAACTTTCTAGTATGCTTAGCATTTGTGTTTTTCAAAACAGAAAATTACTTGAATTCAGTTTGAGAGATACATAATTGGATACATTTTGTGATACTGGGTAAGGATAAGGATCTGCGTTGGTAAAGGAACTAGAGATTGGAGAGGAATCCATGGATAGAAAAAAAAAACACACAATTCTCTATCAACCCATATAGGCTCTTGATACCATAAAGATATTTTGAGAAACTACTATCTCACGAGTTGAGATAGAGAGTGTGCTTTCATTCCATATTTCTAGTAGCATATACAAGTTGATCCATCTATAGAAAGTACTGTACAAAATATAGAAAGAATGCTATATAGAAAATACAGATTAAATACACAGCTAATCAGACTGCTATATACAGCTAATAGATTGATTTACTTTCTAAGTATAGACATTAGTTGACTTGAGTAGATTGCTGAGATAACTTGAGAAGTTTGCTGAGATCTTGTGCTGTGCAACTTGATTGAAGCACAGCTGCATGAATTCTGTCATCATTCCTTATAATCAATGCCTCTCATATTCACCGCTAGTTTCTCGTAATGTTATGAGGATTGGATTCAATGAAATTGTTGTGAAATATTTTGTCTATTCAGTGATCGACCATATGGATAACCATTTGTTATTAGTTCTAGGCCTAGCCTGATTCTGAATGGAAGCTAAAAACTTTACCTTTCTTACAATATTCTAGCATTGTTTCATCTCTTCTCAAATTGCTCTTCGATTTTATTATGTTAATAACCTAAATTTTCAAAACAAGAAGGCGCGCTCGATGAGATATACTATAAGAATTCTATTTTGGGGGCCAACTGATGTAAATGTAAGAGCATGCATATATATAGATTCATGTGGTCTCCATTTATACGAGTATGCACGCATTAGATCAATAAAGATATATTCAAAAGTCTTAAGTAAAAAATCATTACTGAAAAAGGTTAAGAAGGGTTTCTTTTGGTCCTCTCTCTTGAGCAGATGGGGTTTTTCTCTATGCTTCCTAGGAACATAGAGTTTGTGTCTCTTGGATCTCCTCGATACATAGAGTTTGTTGCTTGTCTCAGTTGATCTTAGACACATGTAAGAGGAGATTTCTCATCTTTGTAAGGGCCTCAAGCTCTCGGAAGAGGAACAGCAATAATACTACCTAACGGAGGAGGAATTTACGCCCTCTCAGGATATCAGCAACTTGTGCCTTGTTGCACTGGTAGTTGCAGACAGAGAAGTGAATAAAGGAGCCTTCAAAGCAATAATGACTAGGCTATGGAATGGTGAAAGTGGGATTTCTTTCAAAGATTTAGGAAGAAACAAGTTCCTGCTCGAGTTTCATAACTCCACTGTGAGAACCAGGGTGTTAACTAGTTGACCTTCGTCTTTCAACAAAAACTTAATTTCTATTCAGAAGTGTAAAGGCAGGCTAGCCTTAAAAGATATCGATTTTTCTCTGGAACCGTTTTGGCTCCAACTCCATGATCTCCCATTTGCTGCTATGAACAAAAGAACGGGGTGAGAAGCTCGGGACTAGTGCAGGTAAGGTCATCATGATGGATGTTGATGAAAAAGGAAGAGCATGGGGGGGGAGTCCTACGTGTGAAGGTGATGATTGATCTCTCTAAACCTTTGACAAGGGGTTGTGTAATTAATGTAGGCGATGCTCATTCCTGGATACCCTTCAAATATGAAAGACTACCCTCATTTGCTACCACTGTGGTGTAATTTTGCACACTCAGCTCAAATGCTCAAGACATATCTCAGATGGTAGTACCCATACTGCGTCACCACTTCAATATGGCCCCTGGCTTAAAGTTGATCTATCTCAAAAGCCAAATCACTACAAAACACAATCAAGCAGTCCAGAGGGGAAGACCACAGGCAGTGGTCGGCAGGCCAGCTCCGATGATCAAGAGTCTAATTTTGGCGGGAATAATTTATCTCAAAAGTCAGCTGATTTCTCGCCAACAATCCCGTGTGATCCTGTACAACCAAACTCTGCATTGGAAAAGGAAAGGGGAGGTGAAGACCTTTTGTCAAAAAAGGACAGTGTTAGGTGTCAACAGTAAAAAAAAAACAACCCCAACTTGTCTCGAGGGGTCACCACTTGAAGAAGTGAGGACATCACTTTCCAACAGGCAGTCAGACTCGATGTTTTTGGATACCAATATGGCCTTCGTAGCAGACACTCACCAAGTAAGTCCTTCACTTTTGTACTCCTAGTTAGACCAAAAGTTACAAACAAAATCTCCCTTTTTGTCAAACTGGAAAATAAGAGCTCGTGGAAAGACATGCTTGAATGCTGTGTCAAGTTTGTCCAACCCCAATGCTGGAAATGCAACCACCAAAAAGAAAAAAAGAATCAAGGGCTCGACAGTTAAACCCACGATATCTTCAAAAAGACTCAAACACACTTTGGCAGTGGCTGTTCAATAGCATTGCCCATCTCCATGATCACCTTATGCTGGAACTACCGAGGGCTTGGGAACCTTCGGACAATTAGAGAACTCCACCTTTTGGTGAAAGTTAAGTTCCCATCACTGGTTTTTTTAATAGAAACAAAATGTAAAAGAGAAAAAATGGAGCTCATAAGAAACAAGCTAGGATTTGAGTGCAGTTTCATAGTGGATTGCATAGGTCGAAGTGGTGGCCTAGCTTTTTTCTGGAAGTAAGAAACATTTGCCAATTTGTTGTCCTATTCCCTTAGCCATATATCTCTCCAAGTCCAAATAGAAAATGCAGAAAAATCTTTCATTATCACTGGCTTTTATGGTCAACCTATTACTGCAAAAATAAAAGAAAGTTGGAACCTTCTAAGACTAATAAAAGTGAACCCAGATACTCACTGACTGTGCATGGGAGACTAATGAACTTACTTCTCATGGTGAAAAAAGAGGTGGTCCTCCCAGACCTTTTAATCAGATGGAAGCATTCAGACAGACCCTTGCCTATTGTGGACTTGGAGATCTGGGCTTTGAGGGCTCCCTTTTTACCTGGTGCAATAACCGTGAGGGTCCTAACTTCACAAGAGAAAGATTGGATAGGGGACTAGCAAACTGTGCATGGCAGGACCTTTTTTACTCTAACTCAGTTTCCATCCTCCCTACCATTTGTTCTGATCACAACTCTCTTCTCATATCAAGCTCCTCCTTTATTCCCTCTTCTATCAGAAACAAAAGAGTTTTTAGATATGAAGCTTCGTGGGCCAAACAGGAGGGTTGTGAGTTTGTGATCAAAAGGGTTTGGCAAGGCTCACTACAATTGGGTTCTAAGGCAGATGTCACTAGAAGGGGACTTGAGAGATGCAGATACCAACTGAGAGAGTGGTATAATTTCTTTAGAATTTCTCATCAACAAGAATTAAATACCAAAACTGAACTGTTGAGATCTTTGCAAGCTACCAACTCTGGGTTAGATAATGACCAGATTCAAATTGTACAGAAGGAATTGGATGTGTCTTTAGAGGCAATGGATCTTAAGTGGAGGCAAAGAGCGAAGCAGAGATGGCAAAAAGATGGTGATAGGAACACCAAATTTTTTCACAAATGTGCATCGATTAGAAAACAGAAAAATCTTATACTAAAACTCCAAACTGATGTGGGACAGACCTTGAAAAATTCGGATGACATTGGGAGTGAATTCCAATCAACTTCTAGAGACCTCTTTACTACCTCCAATCCTACAGCTCCTGACTCTCTATTGGAAGACTTCAGACCAACGGTCACGCAAGAGATGAATTCTTCCCTAACAAAAGCTTACTCTAGATAGGAGATTGAGCTAGCCATTTTACATATGAATCCTCTGGGCTCCCCGGGACCAGATGGATTCCCTGCTAGTTTCTTCCAAAACCACTTGCAAACTGTTGGTGATGATGTGGTTGCTGCTGTTCTAGAATTCCTTAATACCAAGTCAAATTTCCAATCAATCAACCACACTTTTATCACCCTTATCCCCGAGAAGAAATCCCCTTTGTTTGTTTCAGATTATATACCCGTAAGCATTTGTAATGTTTTCTACAAAATCATTGCAAAGGTTATGGCAAATCGTCTTAAATCCATTCTGCCTCTTCTAATCTCAGACACCCAAAGTGCGTTTGTTCCAGGAAGGATGATCTCTGATAACACAATCATGGCATATGAACTAATGCACTCAATGCAGAACTGATGGAAGAATCATAGAGAAGGTTTTATGGCACTCAAGCTAGATATGAGCAAGGCATATGATAGGCTAAAATGGTCTTTTGTGCAGCATGTGCTTCAAAGGATGGGGTTTGTTAAGGAGTGGATTGAGCTGGTTATGCAGTGCATTAGTACTGTTTCTTACTCTATTCTTCTAAACGGTTCACCTCAATCTCCCTTCAAGCCTTCGAGGGGTATTCGTCAAGGAGATCCACTCTCACCCTACCTGTTCATTTTATACTCAGAAGTTCTCACTTATGCACTGAATCAATCTGAACAAAAGGGCTTAATATTTGGCTTCCCAATTACTAGAGGCTCTTTGTCTGTTAACCACCTCTTTTTTACAGATGATAGTCTGGTTTTTTGTAAAGCACAGTTGCAGGAATGGAACAGGCTACATAACATCATCTCTTTGTTTGAATCAGCTTCAGGTCAAAGGCTAAATCTTGAGAAGTCTTCAATCTTTTTAGCAAGAAGACAAGGCAAGAGATCCAAAATTCTATACTGTCCACTGCTGGAATTAAAGCCTCAAGGCCTTTTGAAAGATACTTGGGCTTGCCTTCTTACATAGGAAAGAGTAAATCAAGGGCCTTCTTTCCAATCCTTGACAGAATCAAAGCTCAAATGAGTAGCTGGAAAACTAACCTGCTTTCCCCAGCAGGTAAAGAAGTCTTACTGAAATCAGTCATTCAATCCATACCTACATATTGCATGGGCATTTTTCTAATTCCAAAAGGCATATTGAGGAACATTAATAAACTGATGCAGTCCTTCTGGTGGGGCATTAGAAACCAGAATTCTAAGATGCATTGGCTAAATTGGAAAGGTCTTGGAAAAGGCAAACAGGTTGGGGGTTTGGGGTTTCGAGATTTTGAAGACTTCAATAAGGCTCTTTTAGCTAAGCAAGGGTGGAGGATCATCACTAATACTCAATCACTGGCCTCTCGAGTTCTGAAAGCCAAATATTTTCCATCAACTGACTTTTTTTCAGCTAGAATCAGAAGGGGTGACTCTTTTGTGTGGAAGAGTATCACAGCAGGCAGACAATTACTCCACGAGGGCCTTCTATGGAAGATTGGTAATGGAAACATAGTGAAAATCTGGTCAGATAGATGGCTACCTATTCCAACATCTTACAAGTCTCAGTCTCCTCCCAAGGTACTTAGTCTTGAAGCTACTGTTAACTCTCTCATCGACCAAGACACTCTCACTCGTGGAATTTGCATCTGGTTCAAAATGTTCACTCCTGAAGAGGCTGCTATTATCTCTAGAATTCATGTTAGTCCATGTAACAGCAATGACAAGCAGGTTTAGAGGTGCACTAAGAACGGGATCTTCACAGGTAAATCAGCTTACCATCTCCAAGTTTCTATGAATGATCTCAGTAAGGGACAAGCATCAGACATTGACACCAAACACGAGGTCTGTTGGACTCTACTGTGGAAGCTTAAAGTGCCTAACAAAATAAAAATGTTTCTCTGGAGATCAGCTAAGGAAATCCTTCCCACCAAAGTAAACTTGCACAAAAGGAAAATCATTGACTCACCATTGTGTCCTATATGTTTACTTCATCCAGGAACTGTATCCCATGTTCTATGGATGTGTAAAGCAGCTCAGGATGTGTGGCGCCCCCCATCCCCCTTATATAAATGCACAGGGATCGAGACACCAGGATGGTGACAACACGGTCACACATCCCAACGAAGTGCCAGTGTGTGTACATGCAACAGTGTACAAATAAAATAACGCAGCGGATAGTCAACTAAGTACCAGAATTTATTTACAATCAAACATCAGTAAAAATTTAAATAGCAGTTATACAGTCATCCATAAAAATATATTACAATAGTTTTCAAATAAACAAACGAGTGATCCCAGATCACACCTCGGCGGAGCCGTCTCCTCATGCTCGCCCTCCTCCTCCTCATCTGCATCAAAATCTGCGTTACCACAAAATGGGTATCGCAGGTAAGTATGACCCCATATAACAACGTAATATAAAATGCATTAAATGCAACTAACATGCATGCACATGATGAAATATGCATTTTTCCACAAGACATCATTTTTCCCGAAAATGATAATTTTCCAACACACGCCAAAATCCCATTTTGGCCCAAAATATCCGTAAAACATTTTTCCAGAAAATGATTTACCCAGAAATCCAACTCGCACTATTTTTCCAGAAAATAGTGTATTAATTCCATATGCACCATGCATTAATTCCATATGCACCATGGCCTCCCCTATGGACCATCCGCACGTCCTCGCTTCGTAGCGGTGCTCAGTTCTGCGCCTAGGGCGTACATGGCCAAGCACCCACACTAGGCAACGAGCGATGCCCAGTTCCGCGCCCAGCGCGTACGTGGCCAGACGTCCTCTAGTCCCCACCAGCAGAAGGACCACGGAGTCGGCACGAGACCATCTCGTCCGATCCCATTGTCGCCCGGCGACAATCCAGGGGACATTACTCAGTATATTCCGCTCCCGAGTAACCAGAGGAGCTCCACCGAGTTAATGCCCCATCTTGGCTTGGGGTCGTGATACACACGCATCCAAAATCCATTCTCACATGAAAACCCAGTTTTCATAAATACATGAACATGAATGCAATACACGAAAACCTAGTTTTCTTTACAAACATGATCATGCATGAAATAATGGTATGAACATGCACAACACTAATCCAACATCCATCCAGAACCAATCCCAACAAATCCAATCAAAACAACTCATCAACAACCAAACCAAATAAACCAAACAACTCCAATCACAAATCCATCCGACCCCCGAACTCCTCGGACTCAGTCCGGCATGCCAAAAATACAGTGAAATGGGTTAGTGCAAAAATACATTTAAATTACGAAAGTTCTTTGGAGAAATACTTACAATGCTATAAAGCAATTTCCGAAGGATCACGAAGCTGCAAGAAGTGGAAAAATAGCTACAGAACAGTGTAAAATACACTGTGGCCGTGGGTCACAGATACCCACTTTTCAACGGAGACAGACGAAGACCCAAAAATGAAAGGGTAGGGCCTAGGGAGGTCGGTGAAGCTAGTGGTGGTGAAGGTTGGCCGGAGGTGGCGGCGCAATGGGCGGTAGAAGACCAAAATACCCAAATCGGAAATGTAGATGGTGGAGCTTCACCGGTGGCGGATCGGAGTTGGAGTTGGGTCCAATGGGTTGCCAAGAGGTCGAGGATGAAGTGGTGTGAAGATGGTGGCCAATGGTGGTGCGACGGCGGCGCAGCGGCGGAAAGAGTGCCGCTGCTTCCAGCCGTGCGTAGAGGCTCACGGCGGCTCAAGGGAGGCTGGAATTGATGGGGGGTGGTCGCCGGCCGGTGGGGGAGCTGCTAGGCTGGGCGGTGCAGGCTACTGCCGGCGCACGGCGGCGGGCTGGGGAGGAGAAGAACGGACGGAGAGAGAGAGAGGGAGCTGGACGCGCGCATGGGAAGGAAACCAGGAAAAGAAAAAGAAAAGAAAGAAGAAAAAGAAAATGTAGAGAAAGAAATGAGGTCTAATCCTCATAACTTGGATCACAAAAATGATCCAACGGAAATGATTTCAAAACCTCAAGTTAAATAAAATAATTTAAATGTAATGGTAAAGTCAAATTGAAATAATTAAATCCCACAGTAATTAAATAAATATTAAAAGCAATTTAAATGCATAACATTAAATAAATATTAAGAAAGCACACAAAAATAATTTTCACCAAATTAAAATCATAGAAATAAACTCATTAAAAATCCAACCAATTTTAAAATACGAGAATAAAATTTAAATAAATAAAAATAATCCTTTAGTAAAAATATACTAAAATGCGGGGTGTTACATCCTCCCCCCTTTAAATAAAATTTCGTCCTCGAAATTGGCAAGGTCAACATTAAGACTAAGACAGGAATAAGATTCAACTAAGAGCAGACTAAGAACATACCACCAAAATAGTCCGGCAAGGCCACTCTATAATCAACAAACTCAACCTTCTCTACGATCTGAAAATGGCCAACATATCTTGGACTAAGCTTTCCTTTCTTACCAAAGCGCTTAACGCCTTTCATAGGAGAGACTTTAAGATAAACCCAATCACCTACTTCAAAGGATAAGTCTCTTCTTCTTGTATCTGCGTAACTTTTCTGGCAACTTTGCGCTTCAGCCATCTTCTTCCTGATAAACTGAACTTGATCCTTCATTTCTTGAATTATCTCAGGCCCAAGCAATTTGTTCTCACCAACTTCATCCCAACATAAAGGCGATCTGCACTTCCGTCCATATAAAGCTTCATACGGGGTCATCTGAATGGAGGAATGAAAACTGTTATTATAAGAGAACTCGATAAACGGCAGATGATTCTCCCAACTTCCTTGAAATTCCACGACACAAGACCGCAACATATCCTCCAGAGTCTGAATAGTACGCTCTGATTGACCGTCTGTTTGAGGGTGATAAGCAGTACTAAACTTCAACTTAGTGCCTAAAGCTACCTGCAAGCTCTTCCAAAATGGGAGGTGAACCGCGGGTCCCGATCTGACACAATACTCTTGGGTACTCCATGCAAACGCACTATCTCCTTGACATATAACCGAGTCAACTTACCCAAAGAGTCAGTATTAATAATAGGCAAGAAATAAGCACTCTTAATCAACCAATCAACAATCGCCCAAATTGAGTTCTTCCCACTAGGAGTCCTCGGCAACCCTACCACAAAATCCATAGAAATATCATCCCACTTCCACTCCGGAATAGGGAGAGGTTAGAGTCTACCAGCAGGTCTCTGATGCTCAGCCTTCACCTGACAGCACGTGGCACATTTCTCAATAAACATGACGATATCCAACATACTCATTTTAGTCCCCCAATGACACATCACGCCCCGTAATCCCAGGGTGACTATGGTATCCAAAATCTCATTTCCTCGAGAACCTTAATACAACATCCAATAAATTTCAATGATCAATAGATCCATACAATAATATGTGCCAACCTCAATCAACTCCTATGCTCCAACTTCTAAACCTTCATTGAATTTTACTTTTGGTAACCTAATAGCCACTTCCAAAGTTAACCATCAATAACAAATTGCACAACCAAATGATTAATCTCTAATTACAAGTATCTTCTCAAAATTCAAGTCACCACTAATTCTTCAAATCAGCACAATTTGAACTCCTGACTACAACAAAAATACCACGCTTCTGCTGCGCACTCTGATATTCGCCACATGCATAAAACTTACGTCCTCATGAAACTAACACCATCGAGTACAAGGTGGCTCCATTCCTACTAACCAAAACTCTTATCACAATTTGGTAGAAAAAAATACTCTCCCAAAACCACGAGTTCTAACTCAAATTCCTCAATTAATTTCTACTGCCTTGATCAAAATCAAATTCTATAAAATACATCCATGATAATTGACAAAAAACCAATATCAACCAACCTCAGCATCCCAAATTAAAAATAAGCAACCTCAATCCAAAATACATCCGTCTCATCTACGATAAGGAACATACTTTAAAAGACTCAATTCCAACCTAGCGAACCAAAAAGAGCACCTATAAATTTCTACCTGACAACCTAAACCCCAAAAGCTCATCACTCACATTCTAAACAACATCTAATCTAACGGTGACTAAACTCACAACGAACCACCATTGACTTCACCAAAACATTAACAAAACCTCCTTGCTAACTTGCCCAACTACTTCTACTTCTATAAGCTAGTATTAGCACGACTAGCTCATTCAATAACACATCACTATTAAACCTCAAGGCAAGCCCTACTACTCAAATCATCCATCCACCAAAAGCCAATGCAAATCACCCAAGGATTCTAATACTTGATTAACTCACATACTTGATCATATTATTCATCGCTAATGTCTAAACTTCAACTTCCAAGATCTTATCATACACCAAATATGACGACCCATCAATCTCTCTTCAAGTTAAATAACAATGTCCTTAATTCAACCAACTGGATGCTCAATCTCCAAAGAAAGTATAACCTCAAAATTTAAATTCCTGAAGATAATCACAATAACTATTCCCAACCATGATTCATTGAGTAACCCACTTCAATTGCACACTTCGATCAACTCACCAAAAACTCCAAGCCCAAG
>PKSI02000049.1:0-10833 GCA_002916485.2 Juglans nigra | reverse complement strand
TACCTAAACTCGTAGGAACCTAACTCCTAAATTATCCTAAAGCAAGTAAAAACTATTCCCCTCCGTAGCAGCAACTTGAGTAACTAATCAAAGAGTCAACTAGACCCTGATGTTCAAGCCTTGATATTAAACAACCAATCACCAAGAGTTCAGGCCTACTTACCACCAAGTATTCAAGCCTAACAAATGGCCTTCTCAGTCGTACCATTCTTCCTGTCATAACATAACCCTTAACCCGCCTTTCAATTTCGAACAAAACAAGATAAAAATAAAATTCCATAAATAAAATAACATACGACAAAATGCATATAAAACCAATGAAGTAGTTCACAATAAAATAAATAAAAACATAAAATAATCCACCATAAAATAAAACAATTAAATCTAAAATGACATACAATAAAAAAATAAGCAAACAAAAATTATTATACAATAAAATAATAAACACCAAAATTATTATACAATAAAATAAATTAAAGCCAATAAAACCATACTCAACCAAAGGTAAACACTAATTAAAGCAATAAAATAAAAATAAATCAAATAACATCAATTAACATAAAATAAAATAGCAATAGAACTCATAATATAAAATAAATAACTAAACTTACACCACTTAAACAAAAACTTTTTATTATTTTAAAATAATAAAAAATATTTTCTGGTACTATCCTAAGGGACATGTGGTTTTACCCAGAGCCGAACTGCTCTGATACCACCTGTGGCGCCCTCAATCCCCCTTATATAAATACCCAGGGATCGAGACGCCAGGATGGTGACAACACGGTCACACATCCCAACGATAGCAGTGCCAGTGTGTGTAGATGCAACAGTATACAAATAAAATAACGCAGCGGATAGTCAACTAAGTACTAGAATTTATTTACAATCAAAACATCAGTAAAAATTTAAATAGCCATTTATACAGTCATCCATAAAAATATATTACAATAGTTTTCAAATCAAAACAAAAGAGTGATCCCAGATCACTTCTCGGCGGAGCCGTCTCCTCAGGCTCGCCCTCCTCCTCCTCATCTGCATCAAAATCTGCGTTACCACAAAATGGTATCGCAGGTAAATATGACCCCAAATAACAACGTAATATAAAATGCATTAAATGCAACTAACATGCATGCACATGATGAACATATGCATTTTTTCCAAAAGACCATCATTTTTTCCCGAAAAATGATAATTTTCCAACACACGCATCCAAAAATCCCATTTTGGCCCAAAATATCCGTAAAACATTTTTCCAGGAAAATGATTTACCCAGAAAATCCAACTCGCACATATTTCCCCAGAAAATAGTGCATTAATTCCATATGCACCATGCATTAATTCCATATGCAGCATGGCCTCCCCTATGGACCATCGCGCACGTCCTGGCTTTCGTAGAGCGGTGCTCAGTTCCGCGCCCAGCGAGTACGTGGCCAGACATCCTCTAGTTCCCGCCAGCAGAAGGACCACGGAGTCGGCACGAGACCATCTCGTCCGATCCCATTGTCGCCCGGCGACAATTCAGGGGACGTTACTCAGTATATTCCACGCCCGAGTAACCAGAGGAGCTCCACCGAGTTAATGCCCCATCTCGACTTGGGGTCGTTGTACAACACGCACCCAAAATCCATTCTCACATGAAAAACCCAGTTTTCATAAAACACATGAACATGAATGCAATACACGAAAACCTAGTTTTCTTTACAAAACATGATCATGCATGAAATAATGGTTATGAACATGCACCAACACTGATCCAACATCCATCCAGAACCCAATCCCAACAAATCCAATCAAAAACAACTCATCAACAACCAAACCAAAATAAACCAAACAACTCCAATCACAAATCCATCAGACCCCCGAACTCCTCGGACTCAGTCCGGCATGCCAAAAATACAGTGAAATGGGGTTAGTGTGCAAAATACATTTTAAATTACGAAAGTTTTTGGGAGAAATACTTACAATGCTATAAAGCAATTTCCGAAGGATCACGAAGCTGCAACGAAGCTGGAAGAAAAAAAATAGCTACAGAACAGTGTAAAATACACTGTGGCCGTGGGTCACAGATACCCACTTTTCAACGGAGAGAAACGAAGACCCAAAAAATGAAAGGGTAGGGCCTAGGGAGGTCTGTGAAGCTAGTGGTGGTGAAGGGTTGGCCGTGGTGGGTTGGCAGCGCAATGGGCGGTAGAAGACCAAAATACCCAAATCGGAATGTAGATGGTTGGAGCTTCAACGGTTGGCGGATCGGAGTTTGAGTTGGGTCCAATGGGTTTTGCCAAGAGGTCGAGGATGAAAGTGGGTGTGAAGATGGTGGCCACCATGGTGGTGCGACGGCGCGGCGCAACGGCGGAAAGAGTGCCGCGGCTTCCAGACGTGAGTAGAGGCTCACGGCGGCTCAAGAGGAGGCTGGAATATGATGGGGGGTGGTCGCCGGTCAGTGGGGGAGCTGCTGGGGCTGGGTGGTGCAGGCCATGCCGGCGCACGGCGGCGGGCTGGGGAGGAGAAGAACGGACGAAGAGAGAGAGAGGGAGCTGGGACGCGCGGGGGCACGGGAAGAAAACCAGGAAAAGAAAAAGAAAAGAAAGAAGAAAACGCAAAAAGAAAAAAAAGGAAGAAAAAGAAAAAGAGGAAAGAGGAGAAATGCAGAGAAAAGAAAATGAGATCTAATCCTCATAACTTGGGTCACAAAATGATCCAACGGAAATGATTTCAAAACCTCAAATTAAATAAAATAATTTAAACGTAATGGTAAAGTCAAATTGAAATAATTAAATCCCACAGTAATTAAATAAATATTAAAAGAAAATTTAAATGCATAACAATATAAATAAATATTAAGAAAGCAGATAAAAATAATTTTTCACCAAATTAAAATCATAGAAATAAACTCATTAAAAATCCAACCAATTTTAAAATACGAGAATAAAATTTAAATAAATAAAAATAATCCTTTAGTAAAAATACACTAAAATGCAGGGTGTTACAGGATGTTTGGAGTATTAGCTCAAGAAGAATACAGAAAAGTAAGACTGAGGAGGCACCTTTTTATGATTTACTTTCAGAGCTTCTATCCACACTTCCACCAGAGGAACATACTAAATTAGCTCTCATAGCTAAGGAACTTTGGTTCAGAAGGAACAAGTTCATTTTTTAATCCAAATTCGCCTCACGTCAGTAGGTCTTAAAACTGGTCTCCACTAGCATTATAGACTTGGAAGAGCATGAAAGAAACCAGCAGAAGACATCTTCTCAGATTCAACGTACAGCCAGGTGTTGCAAGCCTCCAAACAATTTCTACAAATTAAACTGGGATGCAGCCATTGACAAGGCTAAATGCAGGGTGGGTATCGGGGTGTCAATCAGAGATTGGTTGGGTCTCGTGACAGCAACTCTCAAAAGCCCTTGTAACTCCTTTCCTGATCCACTCTTGGGAGAAGCATTAGCTACCTTGCGAGCAGTACAGTTTGGTATTGAACTTAGTTTGAAATACATCATCTTCGAAGGGGACTCAAAACAAGTGGTACATGGCATAAATGGCGCAGCTGAAGACTGGAGCACGGGGGGGTTGATTTATCAAGACATCAATAAACTATTAGGCACTTACCTTTCTTGGTCTGTTTGCCATGTTCCTAGACAAGCCAACACAGTGGCACATTGTTTGGCAAAAAGTTCTCTAGATTTATTTGAGAACTCAATTCATGTAGAGGATTATCCTCAATGTATTCACAGTTATCTCACTTGAGATTTTAATATGAAGTAGCTTTTCTCTAAAAAAAAAAAAATTCATTACTGAACTCATTAAGCTAATGGAAGACTTGAAATAAATAGTGTAGAAAATTTTGGAAAATTACGTTGTAAATTTGCCAGATTATTTCTTTTCTTGAAAATGTATCCACTTGCATAGGCACCAAAGAAAAAGAATAAAAAAAATTAGTAAAAAAGTGACCAAGAAATCTTCTTGTTTACTGAGATGTGAAAAATAAATTATAATGGGAATTTAAGATTTTATTAATGACAAAAAAGATGCAAGTATCAAACAACTGTTGCAAAAACAAAAGAAACTTTAAAAATATGAAAAAATAAATGATACTAAAAATAATAAGAAAAGGCATAAAAAACTTGTTAACAAAAAAACATATTTCAAAATGAGATTATGGGCTCCCTTGTTTTCAAAAATCATGTTAACACATTTTATCTCATCATTACAACTTCCTTAAAATTTCAAAAAAAATATAATAAATAATTCAACTTTTCTAAATCTAAAAACAAAAATAAGATTAAAAATTATATTATAATAATATTTTAATTTTATAATATTTTATAATTTTTTTTTCAACTTTCATTTCAACTCACTATCTAAATTAGGCTATATATATGTACTAAAATTTGTATCTCAAGGGCTAAATAATCTTATTTCGTGGACACCTTCAAAAATATAAGGTACATGGTAAGGCTTTACAAAAAGAATTTGGAGGGCCCACCCCCCCCCCCCCCAGACACCCCCCCCACCCCCCCCCCCCCCCCCCCCCCAGCTTACTGTTTGGCATGGGGAGTATTGCTAGCATGCAGTATAATGCTTAACCTATAATACAATCCTGAATCTTGCTACATCATTACCTCATGTTAGTTAATCTTTATGTTTTTTTTGGTTTTCTTAATTGGAAAACCATTTTTTGTAGTATAAAATATTATCTTCTATTATTCTGAATAATTTAATTCATTACATTTTTATTAAAAGGATAAAGTTTTCATCTGACAGCCTATTTACAAAAATATTATCTTCTATTTGTGGCTATCTATTTCCTACCAAAATAACTATTTCCTAGTATAATTAGTCTGTTTTTGTTATAAATAGTTATTCTCGTCGCAAATAATCTATCACAAATGCTCGTCTTTCTTGTAATGTATTTAATAAACAAATCAAGCCAAATTAGTTTAACCGAGCTAATCTTACTTTTATCAAGTAATATTGTTATTTACAGCCCTAATAGATATGTTTGTTCTGGGTTTAATTTGCATGTCCAAATCGAACTTTTATCTAATATTACTTGTATATTTAATTATGAATATGACCGTTCAATATGGTAAGAGTGTATGGACTCCCTAGCTAATATATTTACGCATCAACAAGAGTACTAAATCTCATCGATGAGTATTATTAAGGATGATTGCACAAATCAAACCAAAGTCAAATGAAATTAGGTTTAGGCTATAATCATGGCTGTCATAAACCTTTCCATATCTGCAGTGTGTAAATATAGGAACATTACAGTCACAACATTAGTATAATTACCTTAAATAGATTTGTATTCTTGTATATATTGTGTATTGATCATCAATGGAAAGTGTGGAAAAATTTCATTGAAACAACAGAGCAGTGTTTGATTTTCTACATGGTGTCAGAAGAGCCACTCTCCAACGAGTCATTGCTCCCCATTTTTGAAATGTCTTCCTCTACAACGCACACATCATCTTTCCTTCCCAATACCCAAGCTCCTTCCTCCACCAAAAATTCTCTTGTTGCTCTTAACATCACTGCTCAAATCAATGAAAAATTGACTCCCTCCATGTTTCCCCAATGGCGTGCTCAATTTGAAGCTCCTCATTGGTTATGATTTATTAGACTATGTCAATGGTGTCTCCCTGTGTCCCTCCCCCATTGGCACCCCATCCTCTGCCTTTAACAAAACCCATTGGGTTCGGCAGGACAAGCTCATACTTAGCGCCATACTGGCTTCCACCTCCCTCACAATCACACCGCTTATCGCCACTGCCAAGTCTTCTCATGAAGCATGGACAAAACAAAACACTATGTATGCTAGTAAATCTAGAACCAGAGCTATGCAACTCAAGGAAAAACTTACCTTGATCTAGCCCAGAAACCGATCGATTTCTGACTACCTGCATGTTGTGAAGGCCCTGGCTGATGAAATTGCCCTCATCGACCACCCCATCTCCGATGACGATCTGACCCTCTATGTCCTAAATGGTCTGGGTTCTGACTTTCGCGAGATTGCTATGCCATTCGAGCTCGGGAGAGATCACTGGTGTTCAAATAGCTTCACAACCTCCTTGTGGGTCACAAGAGTTATTTGCGGTGTCTGGAAACTGCAACCCAACAACACATTGCCTCTATGAATTACACCACTCGTAAATTCAATTCGAGTGGTCCCTCTGGTGGGTCTCAAATGTGGGCTGCCAATAAGCCAAATGGACCTTAGCATTATCCAAGCCCAGTCCATGCGTCAAATGGGTCCAATCATGATGTCAGACACTCCAATAATTCCTCTGGTAGGTCCAAGTTGAACCAACATCGTTATTAGCCAAAATGTCAATTATGTGATCAATTGGGACATATTGCTAAATTTTTCCCTCAGTTGCATCCCACTGAAGTAAGTGTCAGTTGTGCTTCCACTTCCACGGCAAAGGATAAAAAATGGTTGATTGATTCTGCTGCCTCCCATAACATCACTGGTGATCTTAACAATCGCTCTATTCATTCAGAATATGATGGTACAGATAAAGTTGTTATTGGTGATGGTTCAAGTTTACCCGTCTCACACATTGGTTCTTTGGCTTTTCACTCACCCAAACGGATTTTTCACTTACATGATACTCTTTGTGTTCTCAGTATCAACAGCAATCTAATTTATGTTCATCACTTCACATCTCAAAATCATGTATTCATTAAGTTTCACCCTTCTTATTTTCTTGTGAAGGATCAGATCACGGGGGCGACCCTACTAAGAGGTGCATGTGAAAATGGCGTCTACACCTTCCCGGATTCACTGGTGACTCCTTCTCCAAAATTGGTTGCTTATGTGCATGAACGGACCTTAATTGATGGGTGGCAAAAGCGTCTTGGACATTCGTCCCTCAAAATAGTTCAAAACCTTGTTAACACTTTTTCTCTTCCAATTAAAAATAATAAACTGCCTCCTTTATGTACATCTTACAATATTAATAAAGCACATCAACAACCTTTTCACTCCACTAGTCTTCAAAGTTATGCTCCTCTTACCTTCTCTATACTGATGTTTGGGGACCCGCTCATTGTGTTGGACTTGATGGATCTCGGTACTATTTCATTCTGGTTGATCACTATACAAAATATATGTGGTTCTATCCTATGGATGCCAAATTTGGTCTTCATAGTATATTTCCACAATTCAAAAATCTTGTTGAAACATGTTTCCAAACAAAGATCAAAAGCCTCTATTATGACAATGGTGGTGAATTTATTGGTCTCAAATCATATCTTTTCATCCATAGAATAAGTCACTAACCACCGCTCTTCACACTCCTCAACAAAATGGAGCCTTCGAACAGTGTCACCGTCATCTAGTGGAAACTGGACTCACCCTTATTCATGATACCTCCTTACCCATATCCTATTGGCCTCATGCTTTTCATACAGCCACCTACCTCATCAATCGCCAACCCACTCCATTACTAGAAAACAAATCACCGTATGTAACGACCCGGCCCAATAATTCTAAGATTGGAATATTGATATATTTTATTGAGTCTAAGTTATATTTAATGGGTCATATTGGATAAACCTGTGAGTGATAAGTTATTGAGGTTGATTAGGAAATTTAATTAGGCTTAATAATTAAGTTAAAAATCATTTATTATTTATTGAACAAGTTAGACTCACTTTAGAATTTAAAGAGCAGCTATTATAAATTTATTTCAATTTAAAATCAATACTGATTGTAGTTACCTATACAGGCACAGTCATTCTCAATCAACTACTTAATTGTAAAATATATCTTTAATTCAAACTCTGATCTCGTCCGTCGATCACTATCAGAGTCCAACTTTAACTCTTCGTCATCCATCTCCAAATTTCTCTATATATCTTCCCCTTTCCTCATATTTTTTAGTGTCACGCATGCCCATGTCTAGTACAGCAAATCTGGCCACTCCCACTATCACATGACAAATCTTCTTCTACCTCTCTAAGGCAACAATTTACTAAGTGAGACTTTGGATTTAGCGATACGAGGTAAGTAGCATAATCATACCCTTACACATTGTACGATAAACGACATGTTTCCTTTTATAAAAATTTTATGCATGTATACCCTTCATTGGAAGCCCCTTTTTACATACCTAAATCATGATTATATGTGAAGATTTATGTATTAAATTATTTATGAAAAGTCATGAATTTATGTGAGGAGTCATGTATCATGACATGTTATGAGGAATGTGATTTCTTTTGAAATCTATGATATGACAAGTATGCAAGTATGATTATGATGAAATATGAATGATATGATATGGAACGGCCTATGTTATGATTTGTAGATCGTACCAATGTTATGGGCAAATTGCATTGCCAGGTTGTATATGCTGGTAGTGCACCAGTATGTTTTCCTTATGTGAGGAGTCATGTATCATGACATGTTATGAGGAATGTGATTTCTTTTGAAATTTATGATATGACAAGTATGCAAGTATGATTATAATGAAATATGAATGATATGATATGAAATGGCCTATGTTATGATTTGAAGACGGTACCTATGTTATGGGCATATTGCATTGCCTGGTTGTATATGCTCGTAGTGCATCCAATATGTCTTCCTTGTATGGATTCCACAGCCCACGACCATGGGCGAAATCGAAATCTACTTAGATTTGCTAACCCTAACTCACGGGGGTCAATAGTAGGTATCGACCTATGATAAGTGAAAGATAAGTTCGTGTTATTTGCGTATGTATTCATGAGTATGCACACTTTTTTAAAGAAACCTTATGTTTATTATGTTTACTATATAATGTGTTGCTTATTGAGCATTCAACTCATTTTTGTATATTTTTATATTTTTAAACCATCCCAGGTGATGACATTTATGAGGATGAGACTGTAGGACAGAACTTGACTTAGGGAGGCAAGGCAGAGGCCTAGATAGTTTATGTTATATTCAGTTTATGATTTAAGGTTTAAATAAATTTTTTTCATAAGCACATGAGATTTTAGTATTTTTTTCAATAAGTGCTTCCACAGACTCTATTTTAGATTTTAATTATCTAATAAAGTTCTTTTTATTATGGAATCTTTCGTATCTGGCGCGTTGTTAAAAAAAAAAAGTTTTTAGTTAAGTTTAGTAGCACACTGACTCCTCGAAAATTATAAAAAACGTCTTTATTGGAGAGCGGGGTATTACACCTTATGAGACTCTATTTGGTCAACGACCCAACTATCTCAAATTAAAAAAGTTTGGTTGCCTTTCTTATCCACTCACCAGGCCCAATAAAATAAACAAACTACAACCCAAATTTATTCCCTGCCTCTTTCTTGGTTATTCCCAAACCCAAAATGCTTACAAATGTTTGGATCTAAAAACAAAAAAACTTTACCTTTCCAGACATGTTGTCTTCGATGAGAGCCAGAGCCCACCACCTTCGTCTCCTTCGTCATGCCCTCCATCCTTCGTCATCTTGTCGTTCGCTCTAGCACAGCCTCCACCGCTACCACATCGCCTCCATGTAACTCGAGTTCCTTCCTCTCAAAATGTTCTGCAATCAAATTATGACCTAGATGTTCCCAGTTGACTAGTGTTCTGATCGTCCTCCTCTCCACCTGAAACCACTACAAGAAAAAGGACCTTTTGCGGCGCAAATAACCCTTAATTGCTGCAAATAACCATTTGCAGCGATTTATGCTGGGCCAGACATTCGTCGCAATTGTTGACTCACTTAAAAGTTTTAAACCAGCCCCCCCGGACACTCAAGTCCTTCGCAAAAATGTTTATTTGCAGCGATTTTTTTTCGTTGATAATATTTCAATTACCTACAAAACGTTTATATTTCCAGCTGCTTATCGCTGCAAAAAAGTATTGTAAGCGTTTAATCGTTGTGATACCCAAAATATTGCGCACACAGCTTCATATTATTTGCAACACTGTCACCCATTGCCGTGAATAATATTTTTTTGCCGCGATAGATTGCGTCTTTTCTTTTGCAGCGAGTAATTGTCGCTGCAAAAAATATGTGTGGCGACTAAATATCGCCCTTAATAGGCTTCTTATGGTGACGAAAAGTATTCTGTGCGGCGAACGTACTACACCGTAAATAAGTTTTCAGAAATAAAAAAAACAAGCACGCCAGCAGAATTTTTACCTTACAAATCTATAAATTAAAATTCTTTCTTTTGACGGTCTCAAAAAGGATCCCTGCCCCTAATATGACCTGATTATGATCTCCTTAACTCAAATGAAAGGATATAGTATATGCTTAGAAGTAAAAAACTAAACCAAAAATCTAGAAAACCAAGCTTGAAATTAAAGAAATCGAATCAACTTTCAAACAAATAATAAAAAAAGCATTGTCACTTTCTTCACGTTCTCACAGGGTCCGGACTGGATCATTGTTCGGCTTTAAGGTGGTGGAGTGTGAATTGCCTGTGATCAACTTTGATCACCTGCACTGCATGTAAACCTTTGGAATTTTAAGATCTCCTAGCTATCTTCGCATCGTATTATAGCATTAATACACCTATCCCTGTGACACAAAGGCCAACACAAGTCCAAAACCCATTAACAGGCATCTACTTCCTTATTTTTTTATTAACTATATGAGAAAAATAAGTTTCTAAATAAAATATCGATACAGATATCACTTACAGGCTACACAGGGGTGTTGCTGTAAGAAACTCTAGATGGGAAATGGAATTCATCTTCATCTACCTAATTGCTCTTCTGGTGGTTAATCTATCATCCAAAGCCCACAAGTGCAGATGCCGCGCTTTTTAGCTAGATGGTCGATGACCATTAAATTGACCTCTGATTGAAGAACCTTACATCAATACTACAT
>PKSI02000047.1:0-12966 GCA_002916485.2 Juglans nigra | reverse complement strand
GAAGAAGGAGAATCAGCTTTATCCCACTTGATTCGAGATGGTGGAAGACATGACTTTGAGATAGGGCCTATTGTTATTGGAGTCTTCCAATTTGGTTAAATGATTTATTTTATTATTTAGAATAAGTAGGCTTAAAGATGCTTGGCCCACACGTCTTATTTTTTAGGACTAGGGGTTGGCACCGGGGAAGGCCGGAAGTGGGGCCAAGGGCTTTGCCAGAAAGTTACTTTGAGGAACCTAGTGGTCAAGAGGTACGTAGCCGTACTGTCCCGTGACCGGTCCGTCAGGGTTATTGTGGGTAAAAGGAGCTTTATTTTGGCTATTGTTTTTTTAATTAAAATGGTTAGATTTAAATACTCCCTTTTAGCCCTCATTGACAGCTTAGAAAATAATGAATTTTATTTGTGAGTTTGAGTTTTCTCCTTCAAAACTCTTGGTTCTTGAGATGAACTCTTGAAACTTATCAACAGTTAATCACAACCTTTATATGGGCGTTCTTCCTTTGTAATTTTCTGTCGGTTCTTGAGACAGGATTGTCTTCCAAACCGGGTCTGCTTTTGATATAATCTAGGTTGTTGAAAAAAGCGAGTTCTCAATATCTGTCTAGGTTCTCCCATCCTCTAACTTGATTTTGGCTTTCTTGGGGACAATTTTCAATGCAATTGTGGGTTTCAAAGATTTTAGTCCCACAAGTTCATATCAGCAGATTATATTCCTTCAACAAAACCGTTTAGTATCGAACAATGCTATGCCTTACCTGGCAGTACTAAAGCAAAACATATTAACCTCCTTGACCGTCGTATAAGTTAATTGATAAAGGCACGGAAATTGGTCGTGAACGGGATCATGAAACATTAATTGTAGTTAATAACAATGATATGGAACTTGAATAACAGCCCTCAAAAACTAAATATTTAAGCCTGAAAACTTGAAATTACCTGACTAACGTGAAATATATTTTTCCGAGAACACACATTGTACTCGAGACATGACATCTGAAGCAAAAGAATAGAAGCCAGAAACAATACAGAACAAAAAAATGAAAAACCACAAAACAAATCAAGGAACCATAAGAATGACAGTACCATTCTAAGAACATCGGGCCCCAAGGACATGACGTACATGGCAATCGACACATTTAAAACGTTTCGTGACCATGGCATAAGTGAAACAGACAAACTTTTCATGACATGGCATAATATGATAGCAGACACTATTTCGGTAACTGACATAACATGTAATAGATAACATTTTGTGATATGAAATAAAAAAAAATAAAGACAAAAACCAACAGTAAAAACAACAAAAAAAAAACAAAAAAAATCATAATCCATAACGGTAGTAGGTAGCATTACTGCCATCATAATGTACGATATAGCATTATATATGTCAAAAATAATTGTGCAATAGATAAAATTGTGGGAGACAGTACTTATTGTGTAGATAGCCAAAAATTTTAGTGGACAAGACTTAAGCATGAATATTTATGCCACATAAATACCAATAAACTTTAATTCACGTTACCCTATGCAACATACAAACAACATACTTATAGTAAGTTAAGAGAAAACTATAGTGCGATTGTAGTGTCGCGTTTGGTAAACAAGGAAAGGAAAACGAAACACGAAGAGACACCTTTAATCACTAATTAAACTTAGAAACCTTAAAAATATTATCTTAGATAAAATGACTATGTACCTCTCCAAGGTGGAAAAAAGGACATACTTACGGATTTCATATCCTGACTCAAAAAATATTAACCAAAATTTGTCAGTCCTCAACCGTAAATTTTAATCCCTAAACTCAAACATCCACTTAGAAAAATTTAAAAATCAATCATAAATTATAAAACACAACACATATGGTCGAAAAACACATCCTTAAGGAGGATCGTTTCTCTTTGGATTTTTGTTTGCAATTTTTACCCGACTTCAAACTTATGCTCAAACTGAAGTATTGTATACAAAAAATTCTCAATATCCTAAGACTTAAACGAAGCCAACAAATCACACTCCACAAACACACAAAAGTCTTTTTTTTGAGCAAAACATCCAAACTTTGAACCAAACCAAACTCAACTCTTGAATCTTAAGGTTTTGAATCCTTTTTCAAAGGATTTTCCAAGAACTACAAAATCCAAAAAATTCAAACTGTCCTTCTTACCATTCCTCATAACACCTTCTAAGAATTTAAAGCTTTGAATCAATACCAAAAAGTCAACAAAAATCACAAATCTCACTTGAAGGACGTGGCTCCAACACTAATCAAAAACCGAGAATTTGTTTTACCAAGTTTGCTGGATCTAAACACTTTATACCGAGACATAATCTGCTGAAGCTCTATCACACAACAAACAACAACATAATATAGTTTACAAAGGTTTGCCTCCAATTAAATCCCCAGCATTAACCTTAAAATCACCTAGGCTAAAAATAAAGAAACACAAAACACAGATTCAGCCCCAACTCTTCAAAACTTTTGAAACACCAACCGAGCCTTATCTTGTTGCATAAGCCTTCATATCCTTAGAAACTAACACAAATAAAAAACTCTTATAAACTTAACAGCAAATCACTAGGATGATGTTAGGGGTCCTCAAATCAAGATATCAAAGTCGTTTGAGTAAGCAATTCAAACACCAAAAGATCCAATAATTTCTCAAAACAGAAACTGTTTTACAACACTCCTTCCAATTTCAAATCTTAATAAATTCTAATCACACATGCCATCAAAAAGCTTTAATTACGGCACAAAAATCTTCAACAAGAACAGTCATATAAACATGTTAACAACACACCATGAAAATTTTGGATCAAGATCATGTCCATTAGCTTCACGTAAAAAACTCCAAAAATACAACAAAGCCATCTAGTTTATTGCTTAGATTGACCTCAACAGTCCATGATTTAAAATAACTTTTGACCAATGACATGCACCATAAAATCAACCATAAAAGGTACTCATAGGAAGAAACGAGACTCAAATAGTAACACCTGTGCTCTGAAGGAAGATGCATAGGAGACTACTTACAAGGGCGGGCTTTGAAAATTGAAGGCATGGACGCTCATAAATATTGGCCATGAGAGAGGACTTTGTGTTCTCCTCAAAGAATGGAAGAATGAGGCAGGGGTTAAAAGAGTTAAATAATGGTCTGCACAAACGGCCTTTATACAACTATAAAGAGTGAAGTATGAGCTTGACTGTTTGAGTGACACCATGATGGAATGTGGCCTAGGTTATGAAAAGGTTGCAAAAATTGAGTGGTAAATGAGCTGCTTCTTTCGGCTGTGGTAGACCTGGCGGTGGTGAGGGTGGTTTCTTTACCTTCTTACACATCAAGTGACTATTTTTGGGCTTAAAGTCATGACAGAGGCTGGCCTACCATGGGTGGGTGGAAACTTCTTCAAGAAGTTTTGTCAAGGTAAGCCAAAATCTTTGGTCACTTAAGTGAAGTGAGCTTCATTTTGGGGTATAAAGAGGGTTGAGTTAGGGTTTGAGATGCTATTCAAGCTTGTGACCAACCAGCTCATTTTTCTCTCGATTGATTCACGAGTCTTAGCCTTACATTTAAAAATCTTGAATTTGTGTTTTAAATTTAGCAGATGATTTTTAAAAATGGAGCCTGGTGCTATACACGTCTTCAAATATTTTAAATGTCCAAAAATTATTTTAAATTGGGTTATTTTTAGTATTATTGAACCAAACCCATATTTTCACGTAAGCCTTTTTATATTGTGAAGTCCTGAAAAGAATATAGTTTTAGCAAATCATTTTATTTAAATGATTTTAGATCTTTAAAGAGTATTATTAACTATTCATCATCATTTTTTTTATGTTAAAACTCTACTTTACTGCGATGATTTTATTCTCTTAAAAACACTTAAGAAATTTTTATCAGTATTGTTTAATATGATGAAAAAATTATATTTTTAGAATCTAAGTTGGGTTTATTTTTAATTAATAATCCCATTGTATTCATATCGATTTGATTTTTAATTTTTAGTTAGTCTTAGTATTTGTGTTTAATTTCTTACCGTTAGATCAATTTGAGGACCCCTAGATGGAGGGTTGGGATTAAATCATCTCAAAAACCCTAAAACTTTTTTTTGTTTTTTTTTTTTTTCTCACCCATTTTCCCCCATCTCTTCTCTCTCTACTCCGCCTCCTCCCCCCCCTCCATGATGGAAACAAAGGGATGATGAGCCGTCCCCTTCCTCTCTCCCCCGATTTCCCTCTCTCACACCCCACGCCCAACCGGCTGGCCAAGCCCATCGGGTTGTTGCAACAGCACCCCAACGCAAACACCACCAAAAAAACATCACCGGGCGACCTCGGAACCATCCACCTCTGATCCCCTCTCCCACCAAGGATCTCTCTTCCCCCCCCCCCCCCCCCCCACCCCCCTCCCGAAAGATCATGCCTATAGCCCTCTCAAAACTAACCTCCTTCTCCCACTCAGTTACCTCTCCAAGACGCTGCATGCTGCCAACGTGAGCAGCTTTTCGCCATTACTTTTCTTCCCGCCCACGCCCTGTTGACTACCTCTTCCTCCCCCCCCCAGCTCCAAGTCTCTAACCTCTCTCCTTCCTCCTCGATCCACATCCATTCCCAGTCCTCACTTCTCTCTCTCCCTCTTCTCTGGTTCTTCTGTCATCACCACCGCCCCGCAAGGTTCCCGTGACTGCCCACTCTGCCCGGAATACAACAGAGCCACTCCGTCCGCCGAGGCAAAAATCCAGCTCACTCCAAAAAAAGCCAGCCCCTCCACCTAGGAGCTCCCCTACTCCTCCATGCCCAGGCCGGAAGCCAGCCCCCTACCTCTTGCACCCTACCTCTCCCTAACGCTCCCAAAAATGCTAAGGCACCACTGTGCACTCAACCCATCTTTCCCCTCTCAGACACATGCCTCCCATCTCTCCCTCTCCTTGTATTTTCTCACCTGCCATGACCTTTCCGACCACCAACAACCAAAATCCCAACAACCATTGCTACAGGCACCTTCGTGGCCGACCTTGCACACCACCTGCCTAGCCCCTGTAGCACCATCCCGAAACAACCCTCCTATGGCATAGTCCAAAACAGCCATGGTAAGAACCCCTTACAGCCGCCAAACCCTAGATGCGTGGCCACCCCCAAACAGTCCTGCGTTATAGTGGTCATGGTAGTGACCCACCAAGGGGCAAATCAACACACCCAGAAAACAACCCGTGGCTTTTTTATTTGACATACCATCTAGAACTTTCTTTTGGACTCAGACACAAGTGATGCAACTGAGTCCAACCCAAAAGACGCATGGTATAATTTCTATTCCCTTTCCCTCAATCTATATGCATCTTGAACTGATGTTCGAAAATGGTTTGTGATGTTTGTTGGCATGTTATGCCGGAGGTGGTAGGTTTGCATAGTTTGTGGAGTGGTCTTGGATTGGTGCTAGTGAAGTGTTGGAGCACTATGAACGATTTTGGGGGGCTGTGGAAGTAGTGTCTGTAATTGTGCTAATGCGTAGTGTGAATTGGGCAGGTGTTATATGTAAAATCACGCAGTTGTGGCTGGAGTAGTGTGAAGTGACGTACATGGGGGTTTGGCGTGCCTGTTTTGAAGTGTTGGGGATTAAAGTTAGAGTTGTGCTATGATAAGAATAGGGGTGATTGTGTAGTTAGGACAATTGTCTCGATGCGGCCATGTGGAACAAAGTGACGGCATTACAGCATGCAGTTTTTGAAGATGTTTGGGACAACTTTTGCTGAAGACTGTTTTGGATTGTTTTGCAAAAATAGCAAAGCATATGGAAAATGCATGCAATGTCAATGATGTGTGTTGGAATTGGTGGAAGGTTGGGAGACGACTATGAAGAATGATAATTGTATGGGTTTGGAGTTGGACTTTATAGTCGGATGTATGAAGCTTGTAGGCACACATCAGATGTTTCTAGAGCAAATTACATAATCTTGATCTTAACCAGAGGATAAGGGGGTTAGGGTACATGTGTAATTGCGCCGGAAACAGATTTACTCATCATATGTAATGGTGATAATCTAGTCGTAAGCATATAGAGATACCTGATATTATTAAAAAACACTCCAAGGGTGGCTTAAAGTTCTAAAATAATATATAATCGGTTTAGGACTTCTACGTACTGTTATTCTGACGTAATGCACCGAAAGTGATGATTTGGTAGAGAAGAGTAGTGATGAAGGTATGATAACGCGTGTCAAAACCCTTAAGTGAAATCTAAGGGTTCACTTTTAGGGATACGACCTTGAAATAGCATGTTTACCTGTTGACAAGAGGGTGACCTCCACTGGGTCCTCACAGCTATGGGTTTGCGAATTGTAGAAAAATGATAAAGGAAAGCATAGCAAATGGATTGGATAGTGACGGGTGTCTAAGTGAAGGACAGTCACTAGTGAGGAGAATTTTATTGCTATTTTTCTAAGTTTTAGGTTACATATTCACCTTGAAACGAAATGATGTATAAGGTTTATGTATGCATGTAATGGGCTAGAGCAACCAAGGGTGACGCTAACTGTATTTGACCCACACGGGAAGAAAATACTACCCTTGAACCCACAGATACCATTTGAACAAATCTCCAAGAAAGCACATAAATCCAAGTCAAAAATGCTTAAAAAATCTAGACCCGTTGCCGACCCCTACGCTCAAACCTATATTAACAAAGAGTGCATGCCACAAAGGTTGTGATTTACCTTTGATAGATTCAAAAAGTTCAATCACAGAACAAGAGGAGATAAACTCAACTCACAATGAATAAATTTAAATCAAATTCCATAACTTCTTAAAATGAGGCAATATAGAGTATTTAAACAACCAATCTTAATTAAAACCCCTAGCCAAATAATGCCCCAACTTCCAAAAATTAACCCCTAAAGGTGACCAGAATCGCAGTAACTCCCATATCTCGCTAGTACTAACCCCGAACCGTAGTTCAATAAAATAATAATTTTCCCAACATGCCCTGGCATAGGCCTCCCCCTAATTCCTACAACATAATAAACTCAATTATTGTAAACTAATAAAATAAGTCCTTTAAATGAAATCAAGCAAGTTATGAAACAGGCCTTCAAAGTGCCAAAAGCCTTTAAGTCATGTTGTTGCCCTCTTACTTCTATAGCTTATTTCATATGAATCAAAAAAAACTT
The DNA here is from genome assembly GCA_002916485.2 of Juglans nigra. NCBI lineage: Eukaryota > Viridiplantae > Streptophyta > Magnoliopsida > Fagales > Juglandaceae > Juglans > Juglans nigra. The sequence continues at coordinate 5,806 of PKSI02000047.1, read as the reverse complement.
GATCTCCATCTTTCAAGCCCATCCTTGAATGTTGGCTTTTTGCTAACTCATCCCAAGTGGATGCATCAATCGCTTGCATTGTCTCATTAATCTTCTTGGCCCATCTAGAAGTTGCAAAGGATCTTTAAGACTAGGTCCATCTGGGTTCCCATCATTCCTCCTTTCCTCAAAGGTATTTTCGAACTAATCGAATCTCCACTAGAATCAAACCCAGAAAAGAGTTATACAGAACATTGAAAATATTAGAAACATGATACTTACCTAGAAGATCCACGTTATATGCATTTTCTTTAATTTTCACTAGTATTTGAAAAGTTTCATCCCAAGCTATTCTGTCATCAACAAGCAAAAATCAAAACCATTCAAACCTAAAATAGTAAGTGGATTTAAAAAACATAAACAATGTCAAATAGACTAGGCCCATCCTTCTATTCTCTCCCACGCATACGCACGTTAGCCTCTCACGCATGGCTTTAAACAAAAAACAAAAAAAAACGCAACACTCCTAGAGCTGCCGTACGCTGCTACCCCAAGACCATCCGCACCTCCACCACCTCACATTGGCGAGCTCCTCCCTTACAACTGACCATCGTGACTCCTTCCCAAGCTCCTCCAAGCCAGTCAAGCCCTTTCTCTCTCCCACGGCTCCTCTCCACCTCATGGCTCCCCTCTCCACTTCAAACACACAAGGCTTAGATCTACGGCCATAGAGCTGCCGTCAATCCCAACATGTCACATGTTCCGATGCCAAATCCATCAGCTCGCCCAAGGGTCCTCCCAAGCCCTTCCATGCCTAGCCCCCTTTCCAGACCCACCCATTCTAGCCACCTCCAGTAGCCCAAAACCAGCCATTGTACGATGGCTACCACCACTGTATAGGGCTTACTATATGCTGTGTTTTGAACCCTTCATCACCACCACTAAGGCCACCAGTGAGCCCTCTCTAAAGACCACCTAAAACTATCCAAATGCCCAAATACAACCACCAATGTAAGTGGGTTTAGCACCTGCCACAGTCACGACCCTTCCGAGGTCATCATTATGTGACGATCAGTGAACAACGCATGGGTTATTCCCGACGATGGTTATACCCCTTTCGCCCTTGTTAGTTCCATTATGTTATATGTTAGTTTAGGTTTGGTTGGTTAGGTTTATTTGACTATAACTGTTAGTATTTGTGGAGTTTTGCTTATAGTAGATATGGCGATTGTGATGTGCGGACATGTATATGAACTATTGGGCGTTAGTTTTGGAACTGTGTGCTCTATAGTGTTGTGGACTGTGCTATGAATTGTGGGATTAGGGAAGAGTACATGCGGAATGTACTCTATGTGGCGTAGAGAGATGTAATCCATGTGAGTAGCGTGTGTGAGAGAGTACACTTGGAGCATACTCTATGAGGTGCCAACAGTCCAACCGTGTGGCGTCTGTTCGCAAAGAGTTGATGGGAGTTAGAGCGTGGTGAGTAGTGCTAGGAACTGTGGAACAAAGTCCCGAGGTAGCTGATAATGGGGCTGTAGTCAGAGGTGACAGTGTCATCGTGTTTTGACTCATGGTTGGCAGTAATGTGTGAAGTGATAGAACAAGAGTAAGAGTGCGCAACGAAACATGACTAGATAGACATGTCACGAAAGTGACATGGTTACTGGCAGTCATGCTTGTGATGGGTGAGGAAGTTAGTGTAGGGAATGGCATAGCAGGAACGTGACTAAGAGTGTCACGGTGTGGTAGGAGTACATGGAGGGACTGTACTAGTGATGAGTTAGGAGTGACGTAGCAGGATGTCAGATGACCGTCGACAAGGTTATATGCTGTAGGTTGGGATCTAATCTCGAGCATATGATGTGACGTAAGGAGTAAGTTGTAAATGGAGTCTTGTTGTGTTAAAGTGTATGGGATGAACTGTCAAAAGGGACTGGTAGCATCGAAGATGCATGCTAGCTGGTTTAGAACGATTAGTATAGGAGTATGGCGCTTGTCCCTATTATAGCATGTGATCAACAAGTGTTCATGTTGGTGTTAGGTGATCAATGGAGGTACATGTGTAATCTGTGAGAACAATATGCCGGATAGATTCACCATATGTAATGGGTAATATGTCCTAAAGCATGGTTACAACGGTGCTTAAGCCCCTTGGACAGTTGGCTTAAACGGTTTGTGGTGGCGTGTTATGGATTGGGAATGAGGATTTGGTGTGTGATAAGGTGTAACGCCCATCCTTGTGGTGGGTCTTTTTTATAAAATATTTTGAGAAAGGACGACGGGAATTTACAGTCCGGTTTTTCAAACTTTTTTTGCTTCTTCCCCAGGGTGCAAAGACTCTACGTTTATAAAAATAAAAATGTGCTTTTTTCAATAAAAGAGATTTATTAGCGGAAAACATCATTTTAATAATAAAAGGCTCTGCTTAACCATTTGAACCTCCGGCCTAGACTTTCTATGTGCTCTTCCCCATGGGCGGTGTCCGTCCCGACGCGTAAACTTCATTTCCTTCCCCTGGTGGGGGGGGGGCAGGGACATGCATAAAAAACTAAATGAGTCGAAGAACACCCAATCGTAAGCATGGACTTCATGCAGTTAAAATATAATAACGTAGGTCTTCATTCATGCATTCATCTTAATTCGTAAACATACTATACATACATGCATGTGTGCTAACGTGCGTTATTTGAAAACATCACTGGACGGGGTTTTCCTTTCTTCTTTTCGTAAAACGTTTCAATCATCGTCAGTGCCTTCATTTCTGCAATGATGCAAGTGCCTTCATTCTTAAAGTGCGTTCGTTGCAGCTGCGTACATACGTATATACATATATTCTTTCTTCATTCACTTTCATAGGCCGATACACACTGTTATGCCCCGTTGTTCGAGTTTAGCGGCCCTATCGCGACCTGGATTCCGCCCGTGGCCACAGGTTGGGAATCCCTTTTCATAGGGGGCAGCACTCTGGGTGCCGCACTACCAGTACTACTTACCCAACCCGGCATGCAATCTGCCATCATTGGTACCAACTTAAATCAATATCATTCATGTGGCCAAAGTTTACCGTATCTTCATACATTTCATGCTTTTTTTTCATTCATGTTTTCTTCATCATTCATTCATGCCAGCTTGGAAAGAGCTGGAGTTTTCATTCATTTCTTTCTTTCATTTAATCATGAGAAAAACATTTCTTTTCATGAGAAAAGTCGTCATTTCGTGAGCATGGGCTCGAACGCATCTTTCATGACGTTCCACGAGCATCACCTCGCGGCATTCACAAGTGTATCAGTCCGTACCATCCATAAAAAAGCACAAAGCAAGGGGCTCAAAATTCTTCGCCTTTCGCGGCATCCGTAAGCATCAAACACCTGGGACGTAGCGGCCATTCCAAAACATCGCCTGGCGTCCATGACCTCACCACAACAACCCAAAACCAAAAACAATCGCGGCGCTCATAGCCAGACATCGCAGTCGGTATCTGTAGGATCTACCGAAGAGCGTCCAGCCGAAAACAAATCAAGCTCGTACCTTCAATCATGCTTTACATCAGATCTAAGTTCATTTTCATTTGAAATTCACGTAAATAGATACATTTTATAGTCTCAACCATCGCGAGGCGTAACATCAAATAACTTTGAAGTGTCATAAAAAGGGGCTTTCAATGGAGGGACCGTACGTACTTATAAACGGTTGAAACAGTATAAACATCTTCTTTCCGTCAAACATTTTCCCCTCCATAAACGAGCTTTTCCATATTTCTCGTATGTAATTTCTTTCTAGAAAACTCCAGAAGGCATGAACGTAATACTTACCTAGACTCTTCTCCATGCTACTTTCCATACCATGCAGTCCCATTCATGCGCGTGTCCGAGCTGGCAACCCTACATGCATACATCACGTTAACGTCATTACTTCTATCTAATGCATAAGCAACTTAAACAAAAAAAAAAAAAAAACTATACAATAGAACTATGCTATACTTGGAACACTCCTCCTCTATCCCCATGCACTTACGTGCCCTTATACTACTATTAAAAAAACCTTCGGGGACCCCATTGCGGTCACCACATCTTCCACCTCACGTCTTGCTCGAGTGCTTATTCACTAAAGTGAACCCATGTTCACCTTAGGATTAAGACACTACGACATTCGTCTTATTCTCCTTATTGTGACTCATCTTGAGCATGACTCAGACCAACTAAGTCACACATCCCTTCCTTAGACAGTACACTCGTCACTATCTTCAATGCTCTTAGCCCATACTAATCCTCATTCCTTAATCCTATACAATCCACACGGCACGTCTAAGCCAACTCTGAGGCTTAAGCACCCGCGCAAGCAATTCTACTGTGGACAGATTATAACCCATTACGTATGGGCAATCCGTTTTGGTACACGTGTCCTCCCCAGATTACACATGTACTTTACTACCTCCTTTTATCACCTAAGATCAACATATAACATGTCGATCACCTGCTCGTAGGAGAAGGCAGCCATATTCCGATACCAACATTCTCTTAAACCCGGGCTAGCATGACTCTTCATGCTACAATCCATCCCGTCTTATAGTTCCGCCTCCCAAACACTTAAACGCCCAGCCACAAGACTTCCCTTGCACAAAATATGCCTTGCGTCACGTCACACATAATTCTCGAGAGATCGACTACTCTCAAGCTACACTCCATGTGACCTTGTCACGGTCACACCTTGACAATCCCCTGTTCTGTCACCCCCTCTGCTCTACGCCAACTTCTTACTAATCACGAGTACGGTTCCTCATAGATACTCCCTCAAAAAAAAAGTGACATCGTCGTAAATCACGTAACGTACCCGTTACCCATTCCAAAGCTAACTCACTTTATATCCAACATAACACGACTACTGTAAAAAACCACGTCACTTCGTGACGTTGCCCAGTCATGCTTAACCAAAAACCCGCTGCGTACTCATTAATACTTGTTCAAACTACTTCACTCATATTCCTAGACATAAGTCCTATCATGGTGACACTTGTCACCATAGACATACAAGGCTACGCCATAACTAATGTCGGGAATACTGTTCCACAGTTCCCGACACTACTCATCACGTTCCAACGTCCATCAACCCACAACCATTAAACCTTATCTCTGTGACAACTCACATGGGGTGTCACTGCAAATCGCGTGGAGTAACACTCCACGATATACTCCTTTTCCACACGCTACACAAGCTATCATCAATATGGCATACCCACCATACAATGCATCACTCAACCACAATGGAGTACACTCCTCGTGTACTCCATTCATACAGCCCATGACCCATCACCGTTATGGCACACTTGCTTTATATGGTGCATTACTCTACCAGACGCTACCTATGGAGTACAACTCCCTTCCATATACCTCCATTTACATGCACTACGCCCAATCACCCTTATGACATACTTGCCATATGGTGCATCAATCCACCATATTGAGTACATTCCACAGATTACTCTCCCTTCATACCCCTCACGCCACATCACCATTAGGGCATATCCCGCCACAAATGTTTGCATTACTCTCCACCATATGGAGTACATATCCACATGTACTCCCTTCACATATCAGCCCCTAACCAGAGTACACTATACGTGTACTCTTCCTAATCCACAAGACGCCAGGAGATTATATCGACATATACTCTCTTTAATGTCACACTACGCCATACACAAAGGACACTCAGCATTACTATTCCCACTCCACATACGCCGAGAGTATATTCTACATATACTCTCCTTAATCCCATACTACACACCACACAACGATACACTCGCGTGTACTATCCCATTCCACAATAT
>PKSI02000044.1:0-13085 GCA_002916485.2 Juglans nigra | reverse complement strand
TCTCGTCATCCCATACAGTACGAGCTTCGATACGGCAGTGTCCGACGTGGCTCCTTCCCCCTCGTTCCCCTAGTATGACAGTGGAAGAGCCATATCCTGCGAAAATAGAAAAGGAAAAAAAAATTATTTACATTAATGCATTTTTGTATGAATTTTAAGATGCTCTGCATTAAAGTTTGAACTATCAAAATAAAGTGAACGTTAAAGATAAACGTTCAGAGGTGTATTTATAAGTCGCAGAAAATAATGTAAATAAATTTAACGCGAACAAAAAACAAGACATTCAAATGTAAAACATAGACGTTGAACATAAGCCAGAGGAAATAAAATATTGGGGACGTACGTTCGGACGTTTATGTTATACGTTCGAAACGTATTTGTTAGTGGTGAACGTAAATATGAAAGTCGGAACGTAGAAGCATGAATTAAAGTAGAAAACCCTACGTTCGGATGTTACATTAAACGTCTGACCGTATGTGTTTACAGTGCGAAATTAAATATTCAAGTTCGAAGTATGTCGTTAATAATATTTAAAAAAGAGTAGGGTCCAGACGTTTATACATTAAATGTTTAAAACCGAAAATTGATGAATATGACGTCCGAATGGAAGACAATGAACGTTCGAACATAGAAGCCGTAAGGCTCTGTATTTAAACATCGTACGTTAGAACGTCTTGGTGAAACGTTTGAACGTTACGAAGCAGAATGGCTGAGTCGACGAGCCATTATCTCAAAAAAAATTTCTCTAAAAGGTTCTAAATGCAGAAATGTCACCGTAGAAATGAAATATACACTTCAAGAAACATTTCTACGGTGACTATTCGGGCCAATGGCGGCCTGGTGGCCGGAAAATGGAGTTGAAAATCTGGCCACCACTATTCGGTTTAAACAAAAACTCAAGCAAATCTCAATTAAAATACATGTTATTGAATAAAAAGATGAATGCCTACCTTTTAGTGACGTTTCTGGCAGAGACGGCGATGGGGACGGAGGAGTGGCGTAGTGCAACGGAGTGAGTGGATACATTTTGGAAAATGTTCGTTCGCGTTTGGTTTTGGGCCTATATACGCAGAACGTTCAAACGAATTATATTACGTTTGAACGTTTGTCAAATAATTCCAAAATATATCTATACTAGATTATATTATAAATGTTGATGTGATATTATTAGGAGTTATATAATATGATTGACAATTAGATTAATTGGTTTTTTTGTGAGTGCTGGTGATATTCTAAAGTTTAGCAATATGTTTTACATGGTGTGTGATTTTATGCTTACTCTTTGATAATTGTGATTATGTTTGTGAATTTTGTGAATGTTTATGAGATTTATAGTGTTCATGAGACTAATATGTGTACTAAATATTGTTGTGAGATATTGGAATTTCTGTGATATGGATAAAATATGTGATATTGTCTTTGAATTTTTATTGATCTGTTTAACAAGAAACGATTATAAGTTTATGATATAATTAAGTAAAGATTAAAACACATTTAATATCAGATAATATGAAGTTTGAATATATAACATGGAGTAAGTTATAAATTATTGTCCTAATTTAGTTAGAATTAATTATTATTAAATTATAAGTATAATATAAATTATGTCTTAAAAAAAATAAAAAAATTACAGGAACAGATAGCTAGCTAGCTTGGTGATCAGTTGACGTGGTACCTTCATTTGTTTGCATTTGTGGCTATGGAAGTGGCCGTCGTATCTTCAGACATCAAGATAGGTGTCCAAATACACATTCTGATTGGTCTATATATATATATATACAATGTAGTATATAGTTATAGATATATAAAATTTTAGTATATTATTATATTATAATTATACTATAATACAGAATTTACGTAACAATTTATATATATTATTGATTTATATTATATGGTATAGTTTATATACTATATTATTATGTTCCTCCATTTAAAGTATTATGCTATCCTACTATACAATGTCGTATATAGTTATAGATATATAAAATGTAGTAATATATTGATATTATAGTTAGTATAATAAAGAATTTAATAAGTCCATTTAATAATTTATTGATGTTATATATATGGTATATTCATATACTATATTATTATGTCTCATTTTAAAGTTATTATGCTATCCTAATACTATACAATGTAGTAATATAGCGTTTTATTTTTTTTTATTTTTATAAAACGTCTTCTCATACAGTCATTTTAAGAGACATACACCTTTGACTCAACCAATAAGTCAATTACAAACTTAGTAGAATCTCAGTACACATTGTGACTGACATGGCTAGTCCAGACGTCTTATCTCTAATACCGAATCTAATAGATAGACAAACTCTGTCCTATATAGTCACATTACAAACATAAAACTCCATACCACTAGACTTATTATGGAGAAACCAAACCCCAACATTCACCGCCTAAGCGGGACAACACCCTTTGGACCTAATCTGAAGGGACATTGCTTTTTGGGTTTTTTTTTGTTTTTTGAAAATAAAGACAAGGCATAAATAAATTATATTGAGAAACACTGTAAAAAGGGAAAAACAGTGCAAAACTCCCTCAGAAGGGAAAACCGACAGTCGATCTTGGAAGATCCAGAGTCGCCGTTTCGGAGCAGCCGCACGTTGGCAAACAACAGAGGAGCTCCTTGGTGGGCTTGGGACTGCCCCCCCCCTCCGACTAGCTCGAATTTTCGTCCCGCTCGTGCAGGCTACGCTCCACTCCCGTTGGGGCCGTGTTCGGTGGACGTGTAGATCGGCTCTCCGGCAACCCCTGGTGGGGCGCGTGTTGATATCAGGGACCCGAAAGATCACAACAGCCGGATTCTTCTTCCTCCTTTGTTAAGGCCGGATAACAAAAAACTAAAACAAATTACAAAAAAAACTCGAAGGGAGAGGGAAGAGTAGGGGGACGGAGCCGAAGCCCACACCCCCTCGAGCCGGTCAGAAAGTTTTAGAGAGAGCGGGAGTTTTTTGAGAGAGCTTCCGAGAGCTTTTCCAACGGTAGTATATAGTATATGATATATAAAATGTAGTATATATCTTATATTAGAATTTAGTATATAATTAAAGAATTTAATAAGTAACCATTTAATATATACTTATTGATTTATATATGGTATAGCTTTATTACTGAATATTATTATGTTCTCATTTAAAGTATATACTATCATACGATATAATGTAGTATATAGTTATAGATTATAACATGATAAACTATATTATATTATAAGTTAGTATAGTAGATGTACGTTCCACGTTTTAAGTTAACTTCGAACGTTAAACCCCCTTTAAATAGGCGGGAATTTCCCACTCATTTAAGGTTCTTGTGTTATTCAGAACGTGGATCGGACCGTGTAGACTATACGTATCGAAGAAAAACTGATTTGATTAAATCACAGAAAAATTATGTACACCGTCCGAACACCAAATATGTTACGTTCGCAAAGTTAGTTAAATGTGCGGGAAAGTTATCCCCTGGGCTCATTCTGTCAACAATTTGGCAAATGTACTTTTCGGACGTTTAAGTTTAAATGTTCAAAAAGAAAACTTTCAATGTAAATTTACGAACGATATCGACGAAAAAATTTGTGATACATGTCGAGACATAATAGTTAGGAACAATGTGCATGAACTTTCCCCCGCTAGATTTTTATGTTATATCAAATAAGAAAGGTCAACGTTCGAACGTGTTTTACTGTAAACGTCCCCCGAACGCCCGTTTGGGCGAGGCAGAATTTAGATATAACGTTAAAACATACAACTTAGACGTATCGAACGTTTAAATCTAAATAATTCCAGACCAAATCAGTACGCGTCCCGGAGGAACCGGTATCCCATTTTAAGGTCAACGTTTTCCGGAACAAGAGAGAGAGAGAGTACAACGTTAAAACGGCCTGAGGTGACGGCTCCTGAAGGAGACGAGACAAGAGAGAGAGAGATAGTGTTAGAGTAGAGCGAGTTAAGTCCGTGGAGAGTGCGGCTGAGTGCGCGCAACGGTAAGACAACATTTTGCCATCTGAACATTTTTTTCTTTTATCCCGTTTATAGTGCCCCGCGTTGATAGCTATTTCTAATAAATTAGAGTTGTATTTTGTGAGGGAACGGTTGTTTTGGGAAGTTGAGGAGTTTGATGTGTTAGAGGATATTGAGGAATGCTAAGGTAGAATTCTCTAAACTTTAAAAATATGTTATTGTGAGTTTTCCTTGGTTCCCTTGAATATGGTGATTATTCAATAAACGGCAATATTTATATACAATGTGAGTATTTTTTGTTGTGGTGATATGGATTTTGAAAACACCATTGTGAAAATATGATGAAGACGTTGCAAGAAACATAATAGAAATATAAGTCATTGGCTTCCTTATAAAGAATTATTGCATACTAAAAGTTTAGGAAATATGGTTTTACATGTGGCATAAACCCCATTGGGAAAAATTTGTAGAGTTATGGGGAATATAGTTGTTCTGTATTTACTAAACAATATGTAAATTATTATTTGTGAATGACGTTGTGGATATGATGAGAGTGTTACAAATATATAATAATTACCCTTCGTAAAAAACTGTTACGCCCTATCAAAGTAATAGACAGTTAATACATGTGGAAACTGACTAAACGAATTAAAGTAGAGGTTTTGGGAATATTGGTTCAAATATACTTATTTACAAATTACAAAACCTTAAAGAGGAAAGGGGTGATATACGGTCAAAAAAGATAGCATTTCTAATATTCTAAAACTTAAGTAATAACAAATAAAATAACTCTATAGAGTGGATAATAATAACCTTAACCTTTGGATTTAAACGTAGAAACAATTAAGAGTATACTTTAAGATGATAATAATTAAAATTTAATCCGAACATTTTAACCACTCTCAATTAAAAAAGTTTTTAACCTATTTAAAGTCGAGTTAGAACATGTAAATATACTCTTTACTCTAACTTTTTGGTCCCCCCTAATAAGCTTGAAATCCCCCAGAATCCTAAAATAATAACTTATTGCCTAGAGTTGAAATAAGGAATAACTGCCCCAAATAAGGTCAACTCTATACCGATATTATCTTTGTGGAATTATTCTAATTAACAATCATTTATTAACAATTTTTAAAATTTTATTACAATTTCATTTCCTAATAATAGATCTAATTATCTTTCTATATTACCCTCTACGGCACTTTACATAAAAAAGTCGCGTGCTTGACAAGACTACTTGGCGACAGGTCAGGACTGTCTAAGTGTAAAGGATACTTAACCTATATATCTAACCTAGAAAGATAGGTTTGATAACAAAATGCAATCTTTACGATTAGTATAATTAAAATGTGATAATATATTTTGCCGTACGTAATAATGAAAATAACTCCTCATTAATTATTAATAATTAAGATTATAGTTATGGCCGTTTGCTATTAAGAATAACAATTAAAATTATACTTTAACCCTGATGATCTTATACACAACAATGATTATTGTCTTGAATTTGGAATCTCAATGGGTTGAACTGTCCTAGTCCTCCTTCGGCCTTCGAGATTGGTCAAGGTCGGACATTTTGTTGACCGTTTAAAGTAAATTAGGACTAAATTTCCTAACATTCTTCTTCAACGATCCTCCTCCCATCGTTGTGATACAAGACACGAATGTCCGGGTCAAACATAATATCTTCCATATCCCTTTAGTTTAACTGTTTAACCTAATCTAAGGTGACATTGTTTTGTTCGGCATGTCCATATTTTTGTAGATTGTTTAATAGACTAGATGCGATGACATTGCATAATACCCCTTAGAACCAGTTGGGAAATGGGTGTACAATATGTTGCGTCCACTTGATTTCCTGCCGCGACAATCTGGACAAGTTGGATCTGAGTAATATAATCTGTAGTGTCACATTTTTGTAACTCGTTAACTTCTCCCCGCTTATATATGAAATTTCGATTGTCTTCTCTTATTATTTCGGGTGTATACTCGGTCGTAGGGTCACAATCCCGATACTCCTTTTGAACATGTACTTTTTTTTTTGCTAAAAATACGGAGGGAGGTGCTGCCGCCCAAACCAAGAAATTTCCTACTAACGTGGGGGAATAGTAGAGTGACGAGATTGGGTGCATATGGAGAATTAATCTCAAATGGGATAGGACCAACTACCTTAAAAAACAACTGGTATGGATTGCGCCTTACATGCATGTTGAATTTTGAATGTACGTGTTATTAATAATATGATGTGTTTAGAAATGGACAAAAAATTGGAGCATGCGTCTGGACGACTAGACCCCTTGGAAAGGATTACGTACCCTATGCATGTGGAAGTAGAGACTTTCATTGATTTTGCACCTGGGCCTCATTCTGCTGATAAGTCCCGTGGTTACATTCAAGCTGGTCCCCTGTCTCAGAGTTGTGTAAAAATATTTGTAGTGCGATGGAAATTGGGAAATGAAGTAGAGCGTCCATATAGTCTGTTGACACAGTAAGGATCTTGGGGTTATACGCCCGCTATGCGGGTTTTTCTTTTTACCTGCATGGACCGTCGGATGAAAGGGTTCTGCAGCAAGTTTATTGGGGGTTCGATCATCACAATTTGTGAATGCGATTTTTGGCGAACACACCATGGGACTGTGATGAAATGTATGAGTGCTGTGAGATGTAGGAGATTGTCTGTGGGTTGGGAATCATTAGGGGATGCTGGATTTTTATAATGGATTGAGGTTACACGGACACAACAAATGTCCTCAACTGTGGTGGAAGTCAGCGGACCCTGAAAATTGGTTTGAAATTTCCCCTTCACTGTGGTGAAGAGAATTCCCATCGACGCCGTCTTTAACCCAGGGTTTTTTTCAATTGGGTAACCAAAACCAATTCGAAAAATGTACGTTTTTTTTATTTTGTTGCGAGTTGTTGCTTACACCATTAAAAGCCATTGTGTGGGATGGGTCGACACGGGGGGGGGGAACAAGCAAATAACCAAGGGGTAATTGGCACCTAATTTAACCCCGAGGGTTCCGTGTCCCGAAGGGGTCCCCTGCCTTGCCTACAGAAAACTTTTTAGAAGCGCAGGCCGTTTGAGAAAGGGATTTAGGGAAATTTTGATAGAGAGACCAAAGTACCATAACAATGTATGGCAAGAATAATTGCTGGTGATTAGATTTTCTCTGGAACGTAGAAAACTAGGGAAAAAAACACCAACCATGTCCTGTTATATGGAGAGTCCGAAGGTGGAACGGGTAACAGAAAAAACTTGCGGTTTTTATAGGTATGGGTTTTGCGGTACGTACGTTCCCCCTCTTTAAACCTAGCTTTGGGCAAAGACTACAATATAAAAATCTGGTTAAGAAACAGCGCAGTAGATGAGGTGGGCACGAGAAGAAAAAGAGTTAAAATGACGGGTATATGAGGCAGTCCAGCTGATTCCCACCTTGCGGGGCAGTCTTTTCTGAGAAATCAGTTATCCAGAGGTTTTTTTTGTCGGGTTTAGAAGCGCGAGAACGTGCGCCTGGGACCCACAACCGATGGATTCAACCGCTTTTGGGACATATGAGTACAAGTTACTAGCACCTTGGCCCCGTGGTATTGATTCCCGGGTACAATCCTCGTTCCAACCATGGAGGTTTGCATGAAGGCGCCAAAACTTTTTTGTTAACTTTACTCATCCCTGGCCCGAGATCACCTGGGAATGAATATTGACGTATTCATGCAGCCGTTGATTGAAGAGCTGAAAGAGTTATGGAAACAGGGGTTTTAGAACCTTATAGATTGGCATCTAAGTCGACATCTTTTCAGATGCCACTGCTGCGGTAATGTGGACCATAAAATTTGATTTTTCCGGCCGTATGGAAAGCTTTCCCGGCTGGAGTACGAAAGGGGAAGTTAGGCCGTGTCCGACTTGATAATAAAAGAACACTGCTAGTGAGTGGCTAAAATTTTCTCAGAAGTTGGGTTTCATGGTCATGCGACGTTACTTTACCAGCAAATCATGCATGGAGAAGAGAATGTGCCAAGTTTGATGGAAGTAGAGGAGAGGATTGCCGCAAAAGAGTTGTCTGGAAAGATATAGTGAACAAACTGCAACATGTTTAGAGCGAACACAATTTTGGGCAAGGTCGGGGAAAGAACAGAGAAAACGAACCGTACCAGATTGAATTGGCCAAAGCGTAGTATTTTTTCTTTGACTTGCCTGTATTGTCCCGTCATGGCAGTTGCGACATAGTTTTGGATGTAATGCACATAGAGAATGAATATTTGTGATATATACTCGCGTACATTGATGATTATTAACAAAAACGACGCAAGACACTATCAAGACTAGGAAAGGATCTTTGATAAATGAGATTTACATATATCTGCATTTGCGGGTGGAAGGCAAGCAGGGCGTTCATGCGCATGGCCCTTGTTTTACGATGACGAGAAGGAGAGGATGGATTTCTGCAAATGGTTGCAAGGTGTGGAAGTTGCCAGATGGATTTATCTTTCAATATTGGTAGATGCGGGAGTCCTGATGATTGGAAACTCATATGGATTGAAACGTCCTGATTGTCACGTATTTTCTTGCAGAGGTTATTACCTTGGCAATTTCGTGGGAATACTTACAGCTAATGTACGTTCGTGGCCCTAATCTGAACTATGTAGGTTTTTTCCAGGAGTTGTCTCTCGGGTTATAAATCGAGATGCGTGGACACAATTGTGAAAGATACCTCCTGCTACTATACCCTATTTCATAAGTTCGAGCAGCATCTTTCCTCCAGCTTTTTTGATGTCACTGGTCCATTTAGCGCAATACATTTACCCAAGAGAAAGGACTACTTCTGGGTGGACCGGTTCAGCTTCGTTTAATGCTGGAATCCAGTATGAAACGATCATTTGTGGTTGATTGAGCCGGCACTGTGTGGAATAAAGCCAAAGCTTGAGACGTGTTCAATACGCAGAGGCCTATATACAAGATGAATGGTTTACCATCTTGCTCTCTACTATCCTTTGTGGTGTTGAAGACACGATTTAATCGGTCCATCCCACCGAAATGCTGGATTGCTACTTTACTCCGCCTCCTCGATGAGGCTACTCTGTGCTACTTTCCCAGAATGGACGACCCGTGTGGGCCCACCACGGTTACGTTTAAATGATAGGAGAGTCTTGGTTAGTTCGTTGGTATTGCAAGATTACTGCCGAGAGATTGATGAGTGCTCTAGGATGGCATTTCAAATTTCTTTGAATATTCTAGTGGTCTTTAACTTATTGAGATTGGTGGTGCTCAAAATATACTTCTTTATTGCAACAAGTTCTAACAGTGCCCACCATGGACAAACTTAGGACGGGGAATACGTAGAAAATATAGAGGAAACAGAACAAACAAAGGAAGTAATTTCCCGGACTGGTTTTTGAAGACAACGTGTACGAATAAAACTTTATTATCAGGTTATTATTGTGACATTTTTCAACATCTTGATAAGCGAAATAAATAGATAAGCTTTCAATTCCTAATCAGATGTTGGAACAAGGTGCACTCTTGATCTCTGATCAAGTTACTTCCTGAATTTTAATGCCTTGGCCCGGGAATCCTCTCAACGAGAGCACATTCGCTACTACCAGCATGCAACTTTCTCGGAGGTTATAGAGTCCATACGTTGGACTCCATGAAACGTAATAGAAAGACTCACAATGGTGGTGGGTGGGTCGAGGGTATCACACATAACAGATGTATTGAACTGTATATGGGTGTCATACGTGATATTATTCGGATTGAATATCTGGGTGGTCTGTAACATATGTTTCACAAATGTGTTGGTGGGATCTAGGCCGGTGGTCGGGTTTCGATACATAGGGATAATCACTTTACGAGGTGTCACGCAAATACTCACATACTAAATGGTACCAAGATGATCCATCTCGTATTGGCCTTGTCAAGCTACCCAAGCCAAGTCTATTACTTGATTGATCCAATGAAAAAGTGCTGATGAAGATCGTGGGAGAGAACTGTTGGCGAGTCGTACAAAATTTGTTCCTCGAAAGTATATATGACAAGCAGAAAACTATTGCAGATCGGAGAATAGTGGAGAGTGAAGAGGACACCTCCGATTGGTTGAGGCATACCAAAGGAAGATGGAGAGGGGTTTAGCGTGGGGGTTGACCGCGGGGCAATCGAGGTTCATCCCCTTGTGTAGAGATGATGTCCACCCGTACATCCGGACCAGTTTGTAGTAAATGAGATGCAATTCAGTCAGTGAGGAAGGAAGTAAGACGGAAGACGAGTCAGAGAATGAAGACGAATCAGAATCCGGGCAGGAGGTGGATAAAGAGCTGAAGAAGAGGTGCATGATGTATGATGAAGATGTTATTGAGGGAGATTCTGAAACAAGCATGGGAAAATTCATCTAAGAAGAAAAGTACTAAACTTTTTATGCAGATAGGTGACTATAAAAATCTTATAATTTTCATAATTTCTTCTAAGTGTTTTCTTTGATGGAAGGTAATTACTCTTTCAAGAATGCCGCCAAAACGACAACGAAGAAATTGGGCCGCCGCAAAGTCCAAAGGTCCTGAACCCAGTGGAGGACGGGCCCACGCGGAGGAATCCGTTCCTGAAGAAGCAAGCGAACAACAGAGAGAACAACAGACTAGGCGACACCGGAACATAAGGAATATTGTCGTGGATAATATATATATAGTTAATACGTTTTTCCGCCAATACGATAGAATTAGATTATATATAGCTATATCAATGTAGTTGATGCAGCTGCACGTCGCGGGCCGTGCTATAACACGTGGAATCTCTCTTGAAAAAAAGCAAGAAGGCATGGTAACTGAAGATCACAATTCCTGATAATTCCACAGAGGATGGTGAGAGTGCAGCAGCACGTTCCTCCTATATGGGCACAGTAGTTCCAGCTTGATGCTCCTGTTGATGGGCGCGCATGGCGAGATGGTTCCGCAGGAGAGTAAAGGAGCACAGTCGAAGTCGTGTGCTGGTGGGAGTTTACTTTTCAGTAACATTTGTCATCCTATGGATGAATTAATAATTTTTTCCCTCATCTTCTAGGAGGTGATTTGTTCGCCTCGACTTGGCGTAGCGGAGGATTTGCGCCCCGTGACTGACGTTGATGGCTACACTATGCCGACGTCACAAGGCGAGGTCATGACCACTTACAAGAAGTTTTGAGACGTTGGGAAGAGGCTGCGCAGTCTCATTTTCAGCAGATGAAGTTAGATGAGGGAGAAAGTGTTGTGATCTTTTGCATCTCAGATTATCAGGTTTTTACATATCTATTTTATTATTTACATTCATATTCGTTTTATTATTATATGTATACATATTACAATAACATTTTAATAGATTTGTAGGCCCTTGAGTTCTACACAATGCACAGAATAGATAAGTTATGACTGTCCACAATGTGCCGGTTCAAGGTCATTTCCACCGTCTGCTGAAACAAGGTTAATAAAACCATTATAGAATTCATTTATTTTCTGATCTTATTCTGCTACGTAGTACTAATGATTATCTTTTTTAAAATTGCTAATATTCTCGCTTTGTTCGAAACGTGATGACTCCTGACAACTTTTCCCCATCATGTCTAGCTGATGCTCCACTAAGAGCAAGTGGTGGATGGATCTGGCGAGAGATATTATGAAGCAGTGTTAATTTGTTAAATAAGTATTATATAAAATTTAATAGTTATTTCTATTTCTATTTCTTTTAATACGGTTATAATTATTACAACATTACCTTTGAAAATTGAACAGAGCAAATGTTGGAGATGAGTTAGGTGGCTTCTGAGGAATAGCTACTAGTGAGATAACATATTCACAGCAAGTGCCGGGCCACAGTCTAGTATGGAAGAGGTTTGGGACGATCTATCACGATAAATGTTCATACTCCTCAACTCATCGGCTCCACACAATTAATAACGTCTGTAGATTTTGAAGAAAACGGAGTGAGAATTGAGTATTGAGGCGAGACAGCAAGAAGTTTAGAGTCTCTCTTAGAACGACAGTCTCATTGAGACGCGTTCAGGAACAACAGAGAGGACCAGAGGAAAGAATCGCAGTGGAAGTGCAGAGGAATGTGCAACAGGAGATGATGGTGCAAATGGAGCGTGTTATGTCGTTAAACAGAATTCAGGGCGAGGGAAAAAAAAGAAGAAATAAATTTTATCAATATTTCGACTAGTTTTAATAGCTAATTTGTGCTTTTATCCCCCCCCCCAGACATGGTTACTTGTAATTGAGTTGTAATATGATACAATTGGTATTATGTTTTAAAAAATTTTTGAACTTGTATTTCTGATCTGTACGTGCGAAACGTGGTTCACACTGTAACAAACGTTTTCGAACGTAAATACAATTGAATCGGTTCGAACGTTAAATTATACCATTCGAACGTACTCCGCTAAAAAGATTACAAATGTTCGTTCGACGGTTAAAAGTGATACGTTCGAAAACAAGAACTTGCATTCAGGACGCTCCTTGTTTACATTCGAAATAACGTCCGAAAATTAAACGCGTAAGTTGAACATTTATGTACGTCGAACAAAATATGAACGTTGTTGTAATTACGTCGGACGCATAACATTCGAAATAAAATAGGATAAGTTAGAACGATATCCAACGAATTCAACTTCTCTCATTCGAACGCAATCGGTGGGTATAAAGTTCGACCGTTTGATTTTACATCGAAACGTTGATTTTCGTGACAGTTGCATAACTCACAAAAAAGGAATGTTGGAACGTTTGTACGAACGGAACACTTCCCGTCACTAAAATATTTTTTGGACGGTGAAAAGTAAACGTCACAAAAAGTTTTCTGTAATGCACTTTAGGTGACGGTCATGGTGACGGTTTCAAACCGTCACCAAATATGTTTAGTCGGTTTTGCCATTTTTTTGGCAGTTCCTCTGTCACAAAACACACATTCTGTTGTAGTGACATGAAATATCTTATAAAAGAAAGTTTACAAACTGATGGGGCTTGTTGGTATGTCAGATTGTAAAATGCACTATATAGGCCTCAGTACTTCTCTATCAGAGAAGCTAGATCAAGAAACAATATAGTGGAGTTGATAGTAGTGGTGATGATGCATATG
Source organism: Juglans nigra (assembly GCA_002916485.2). NCBI lineage: Eukaryota > Viridiplantae > Streptophyta > Magnoliopsida > Fagales > Juglandaceae > Juglans > Juglans nigra. The sequence continues at coordinate 26 of PKSI02000044.1, read as the reverse complement.
GTACAAGAATAACCAGGTAATACATT
>PKSI02000043.1:0-15399 GCA_002916485.2 Juglans nigra | reverse complement strand
CTAAGCAATCGCGCGTCTATCCAGTTAAAAAAAAAATATATTTTAGACATCGCAAGATCGAAAATCGCTAGCTTCACATCATCTCTGCGCCACAATATCCAATTATTAAATTGTTAACCGATTCCCCCCCGCCAAATTCAAAAAATAATGGAAATTAATCCATAATTCTCAACCATACTCCCACCCCCTAATCTTAGTAGTCATCTAGGTCCTAAGTCACATGTTAAAGACATAACCTACTAAAATCTCCAGTAGTAACCTTTTGGGCCAGAGTCTACCCAGAACCGCTACTCCAAACACAGTAAACTGTTGGGCCAAAGTCTACAAAGATGAGTGCATATAAGACCATATAGTCCAATTTTTCTTGGTTCCATCAGTGCCTTTACAGTTCTTACTGGGGTTCACTGTTCTTTTTGAAGCTATACAGGCATTTACAATTCTTACTGGTGTCACTGCAATTTTTTTTTTTCAGTCTATCATCACAACTACTGGACCTTTCCTAACTAAGAATAACTTCGTGGGAATTTTTCTATTTTGATCACTAAGGACTAATGTAGAAATTAAAAAAATCAGAGACTAACATTTCATAGAATGATAAAAATAATCACCTATCCAAATGTTCAATTCACATACCAGGGTATCACATTTTAATCTAACAACCACTTAAATATAAACAGATCAATTGTAATATAACATAATGGGACAAAAAAAAATAGCATGAATATCACTATATATTCCATGTGTGATCACAATTTAATCTAAAAAACAAATCTAAATCAAACATCACATTTACTATAACAATATATCTTAGAGCAAATTTCATCACCTCATTTTATTTGCTGTTTTAAAAAAAATGGGCTTCTTGAACAAAGTAAAAGTTGGGCTGTAAAAAAAAAAAAATATGCCCAGTAACACTGTTGGATCAGCCCCAACCCATATTTAAAAAAAAAGAAGACAAAAAAAAAAAAAGAGAGTGGGCGGGTCCATGAGGACCAAGCCCATGGAAAGCAAATGACCTAATGGTCATACTTTATTCCCCACATTCGGCTACTGTTCACAGTGGTAAACAGTAGCCGTTTCGAAAGCGCAGAACGCATTCCCTGGAGGCCTCACACGCAGAAACGCAGGAGGCGGAAGGAGTGCATAGGAAACGTGATCGGTCCAAAGCAGACAGGGTGGCAGCCGACCAGCCTCGACGTTGTGCGCTCTGCGACTCCTGGTGCGGGCAGAGGCCAGCACCTCTCTGGTGCGCGCTGCACTGTGGGTGGGGTGCTCGCTGCACCGCGGGTGGTGTGCTGCGCAGCAACGCGCTAGTGCTCCGCTGCACGTCAAATGGAATGCGTGCGCGCTGCACCACTATGCGTGCGCGTCAGCGCCTGGCTTGGTGGTGCCGCGCCGCGAACACGCGTTGGGTGCTTGTAACAGCAAACTGCTGCAGAGTGTTTTTTTTTTTTTTTTTGTTTGTTTAATAGAAAAAACAAAAAAGAGGAAGAATTTTAAAAAAAACACCCATACAAATCTCAAGCATATGCGAGAAAAAAAAAAAATTATATAAAAACCTGGAAGCAATTCAAAAAATTAGCTCTGATAACCAATGTTAGATATGCACAGCGGAAAAAAAAGAAAGTACCTCAAGCTAAGCCTTAAGAGATGCTCCACAAGTTTTTCGAGATGATAAACTCCAGCGGTGTTTCTCTTAGTTGGCGAAAGTGTACATACGTAGGTTATGGAACAGATAAAAACACTTGAGCAAATCCACAGAACCTAAGTAGTTTCATCAAGAGAGAACAAAAAAGATAGAGAGAGAGTCTTTTTTCTATTTTTTCGATGGATACCACCACGAAAACACAATTGGGAGAGAGGACTATATCCTATGCACGGCTTGCCTTAAAGGCCAGCCTTCAATTTGTCTTGTGTAACGCAAGCCATGCGTACTTTAAACAAGATACGTTTACAAGTAGTAACGCATGGCTACCTAGCAGCAGAAGGAGTCAGCCAGGAGCAGCCCACGTGGACGGCCCCTCCAAACTAATAGTGTACATACCAAGCTTGGGTCATATGTTCAATTTCATTAGTTTTGCCTCAAAGAGATATTAATTTCCATCCTCACCTGAATATCTCCTAAAATGATTTAAAAAAAAAAAAAAAAAAAAAAAAAATTTATCGGATTTGCACAACATTTTTCCCGATCACCCATAATCCCATCTAGAGTTTTGTTACTGACTTATCTCTACAACACCACACGTATACTATATTTTTTTTTTATTTTTTGTTTTATTCATGTCTAACTTAATTGAACTATTTCTATTATTATCTATACATTATATCTTAATAAAATAAAAATTAAAAATTGAAAAATAAAGTAAATTAAAAAAAATTAAACAAATAAAAAAAAAGTATAATGTGTGATATGATGTTAGAAGATGAGTGGTTAAAACTTAACATCCTCAATGTCCAAGAATGTAACGTTCAACAGCTGGTTAATTAATACATTTTAGTTTGGTACCGATGAGTTAAGGATCTGATAGATATTTTAAATATTAGGTTGGTTGTCGAGCTTCGCGCGGACGTAGCGTGAGATCATTTAGATCATAAGTTGACTAGTGCTAGTCCACCTGAAATTTGGGCCCCGAGAAGATGAGCAAGAATCCTCACCGATCTTTTTGTCCGTTCCTCCCGTTCCCTTGACCAGCCAGTCAGAGCAGAGTAATATCGCGTTTTGGTGTCATTGTTTGAACTGTGAACCTATTTTAATTAATATTAATTTAAGTAAAAGGGGAAAAAAGTGGTATATTATATATATACCTGATTTAATTTAGGGGTGACAAAAAACGAAATCATTCGAAAACCGTTTCTTCGATTCGGTTGTAAAGTTACCCCGACGCCGACAGAAAAAGTTAGGCTTGTGGGGGCAGAAAACCGACCGAATGCGTTGCAGTCCCTAGATCCTTGTCGGCGAATGCTTTGCAGTATTTTACGATTTCATTTGGTTCTGTACTTTAGATGAATGAAAATTTTTATAAAAAAAGTAAAAAATAAAATAGTATTTAAAAATTTTTGTTTAATATTTTTTTTATTTTTTAAAAATTGAAAAAGGTATATTATGTATTATATTGTATATGAAAATTTAAAAAAAATTAAAAATTATAATAATAAAATGAGATGTGTTTTCATCTATCCAATATATTAAAAACGGGCATAAAAAATTAAAGTTAAAGAACCGCGAAAGTTGTGAAGGTAGGGTTCAGAAATATGTACGTACCCTGCACCAGAAAGAAAGCCATGTTGGATTCCCCATGGCCCAGTTCCATTGATGTTCATGCTGCAGAACAATGATTTATTACAAGACTTACAATGACCTTGTCATGAATTCTAAAACCAAACCGACACGAAACAGCAGCAGGAGTAAGGCAAATTATCTCGTAGTACGTGCCCGATTGACACTGGGATCAAACGGGGCAATGGTGGCATCATTCAATTAACCGGTCATCAACATCAGTAGGGTGTAGTACCCATGTTCTCCAATCTGTTAATAATAATATATTCATAACCCGGAAAAGGACAGATGTTTTTCAAGTGTACCATTAACAGTATATACAGTCTACCTACAATTATTCCAAACTTGAGATTTACCACTGAAATGAATGGAGAAAGCGGCTTGAGAGGTAAGTACCACACAGAGCAATGACTCCCGAAGCAAGCAACAGAGAGTTTTGATGAACTCCCAAAGGCACGAAAAGGCTTGTGCAGAGAATCCAGTCCAAAGTACAGGAATCTCATCTCCGACACATAGCATACCCACACAACCCAAGCATAAAACCAACAACCCACCAAGAGATGCCCAAAACAATAACAATCCCAAACAATCCCAAAATCAAACACATAAAGAAAGGCCAAAAAAAGTAAGAAGCAAATTAAACCAGTAAAGCTGCAAAAGAAACCCAACGCACGCAATCACAAAAGGTCCTTAAGCTGGGACTGTAAGAACAGTTTGCAACGGGTAACAGCAAAGTAAATCCGACTGCAGCGGTATGGGACACCGAGAGCACACCATCGGACAGCTCTGCCACTTCTCCTTTCGGAGTGCTACTAGGACGGGGTGTTCATATCGGGAAGCGAGCAGCGGGAGAAGCGCCGAAAACGTAAATGGGGACGAGGAACAAAATACCAAAGGGAAAAAAGAGCCAAAGCAAAATCCACGACCTATTGCAAGTATATTACCAACATGTGGTTAATCTCGCCCCCCCAAAGAGGCTCTGCCCACAAGAGTCTCCAAGTGCACTCGCCATCCCTTAACTCAACTACCCTGTCTGAATTTCGAAATCTCAGATCGTAAATGACATTTCTAGACATCTCAGAGAGAAAAACAGGATTTAGAGCAAGTTGAAGGTGTTATTACCAGTAAACCAAATTGAAGCCGACGATGAAATTGTGGATTCTGGAAAGGCAGCGAGTGTTTTGTTAGAGTTTCAACGTATCCAGGTGGCCACCCAAAGCTTGTAGTGATGAAATTCATGGAGAAGAAGCGTACGACGCGGCTGAGATTGCAGGCCCGACAAGTGTACATAGCTTCATGTGCATTCAATGCAGAACCTTGTGATACAAGGTCTTTATTAGCTTCTCGATTCTTTCAGCTTTCATCTTTTATTATGGACGCGATTCCGGACCCGTAAGAGTGGCCATGGTTAAGAATCTTCACCGTCCCCGTTGACCACTGTTGTCCAATGGATAGGAGAATAGGCCTTGGGCACACTTTTCTCGAGACTTTTACTCGAGACGGCTAGGTTTTCAAAATATTCTTTGGTGTAATGCTTGGCATGGAAGGAGAGGCAATGATCTGAAGAGACCGGCACTGATCTCGGTATATAATCGCTTCGGAATGGATGATCTGCTGAGCGGAAACTGTTTATTCTTACCCACGAAAGCTACAATTATCATCATATGCCAAATGGGTTTCTAGTGCCTTCTCTATACAAGCTGTAATGTCTTCAATGACCAGCAGCTCATGATTTTACTAGTGACTCCTTGGAAGCAGCAACACAAACAGAAATGAAAATCTCCGCGATTCAAACAAAGTATTGGTATTAATTGGACCGGTCATGCACGCGTTAAATATTGCCTTTGTGAGAATCAACAATGCGTCGTTGGCTTGGTTATGATAGGTCCATGTCAATGAAAACACCAGTGAAATAACTATCAATTTAACAATCAACATGTTAATATTTAGGGGGCATTTTTGGTTCACGATATATATAGAAGTGAATTTACACCCTCTACATTGCAACATCTCAGGCATGGTGTTACTAGGCATTTTGGTCAAAGATATAATATGAAAGTGAAATTTACACCTTTTCTAATGGCAAATCTCCATGTCATGGTTTACTAGGGTTAGAGGGGAGGGATGTCACATGCTTTCCTAAATAAAAGTTAGGCAAGAGATTTCATGATTAATCAATCACTGAATACTACATAATACAGCCTGAAACTAAATCAAAACTGCTCCACCTAAGCTTAGCCACGCTCGTCACTGATCGCCATCCTCACATTGGTGGTTTAATAATTAAAAACTAAAATAGTCTAAAGACCAAGTAAAGAAAGCCTCACACGTAAACATAATAAATATAAGGTTTTCCCACAAAATTTTCATCGTCCGAGAGTTTACAAATAGGACCTGATCATATTGATACTTTACTAATGCCATGACGTGTCTTAATTTATCTAACCTAATTGACTATCTGATTTCTCATTGATTTACTGGCCACACACATATCCCATTGCCAGGTTGTGCACTGACTCCCATTCGAGTGCAACTATTAATTGTCAAAATGTTAATATATATTAGAAAAAAATATGTTAAGATATTGTTTCAAAACATATTTTTGCCCGTAGCAACTATTTAAAGTGTTTTTTTCCCTATTTTGGATATTTTTTTACATTAAAGGTTCCCAAAATGCTATAATCCCTAATTTTCTTATTTATAATTTAGTAAATGATGAAAAGCAGAAAAGATAGCACATTTCACATTTTGCTGGTCCGAACAGAAAGCTCGTGAAAGTAATACCTACTTCTCCATTGAGGCGGTAATATCACTTCTTAAACCATTATAAAAAACAAATAAATAAACACCTTCACACCAATAATCATATCCTTGAGCATTAAGAAACAAATACCCCGAGTTTGTACGTTGTGCGTGCCACGTGTACATTTCTTTATATATATATATATATCATCCTGTATAAATAACGACAAAAATTGAGATGTGGGACGACAATTATTTAGGGACTAAATTTTGTTTCATCCCTAAAAGTCATTTTTTGATACGAAATTTAAATTTCGTCCAAAAAATCGATGACTTTAGAAAAAAATCGTTCGCAAAACGTCAAATAACCGTTTCGACATTATTTTCTGTGACGAATTAAATCTTCTCAAAAAATTTTTCCGTTCGCATAGTGAAAAATACGTTCGAACAGTAAATTTGGCGCTATTACTTTATTAGGCGGGAGTTCAAAACGTTCGACACACGAGAATTTGTGTGTTCGAACGGAAAGTTGGGGGAATACCCGCGCGGAGAAGGTTCTAAACCGTTCGCACGAATATATGTTAGTTCTAACATATTCCAACACCACATTTATTACATTCGATGTATAATAGTAAATCTCGGTCGAAACTCAAATTAAAACATAATATCTCATATAACAATTCCTTAATGAATTTTAGGTAAGTAATTTTAAAATATTTTAATAATTTCTTTACGAAATAAGATTTTATAGTTAAAATAAATATTTATCCCACATTAATTAACACCAATAAAGCAAATTATCAAATGCCCTCATTTTGTTCTAAATTTACAACAAAAGAAAATATAAATAAAAGGATAAAAACTATGTGAGCGAGGTCTCTACACCATTCCTCGACGGCATCTATTGTGTCTCTTAACCTGTTGTCAGTCGATACTAACTGTGACCCTGAGTGCATTAGTGGCAACATCACTGTACGTAACTCATTCACCTCTGTAAGCGTAAGCCCAGAGACGGTAGCCAAATTCGTCTCTGTGACGCCACTCATACATGGCAGTATGCCCGCAGTATGCACCATCAATCACTGCTTATGTGTGTACGCTGTCTCAGCCCCGCCATATGTCACCATCTCCTCGGAATATATGTGCGTGATTCCTCAGCCTGTGTAAGAGTCTCCCAGCCGATACTCCTATCTCCGGCTGCGCATCTCTCGAATCTCAGCCCTGTCAGAACAGCCCACGAAAACGAAATCTAGAATTGTCCCTTGCTCCGTGATAGGGTGTGCTCGTTGATCGTGCCATCGTAAATCGGGAACGCTCGCAAGTTTCGGACCACACCCGGCATGTACAAAAACGAGTGATGGGATCCCAAACGAGAAGTATAACTTCGTAATGAACTCGTGCCCTCTGATCGGATCTCCTTCAATTATAACCAACGGGTCGCTCGGATGCCCGGGCGCCCGTACATAATCTCGCTCGATCTTCCGACCGCCGTCTTGTGCTTCCGGGTCAATATTATTGGCCATGATCAAATTCATAATCTTGAAGAATGAAGATAATCGGCCTGCCTAACTCTTTGGAGCCACGTACCCGGATCTCTAACCCAACCATCCATTCTCTGTCTGTGATCAGCAAGTGTACATCTCATCTGTGTACTCTAGTCCCTCTCCTGAGACATAGCTCATCACCTGACGACCAGACTCTCTACGCGGCAGGTTTGGATAGGCACCAAGAAGCCCTATGATAACCCAGATATACAGGATTCCTCTGCTGAAAATATAACAAAATCCTCGACACCGATCCTATTATGCCCTCCATCGTCTGGGCTAGCACACCGGCTTTTATAGCACTCAGTAACGAGCTCATGAAGGAAATGAGCTCCATTCCTTCTCTCGCTGATCCTAAGATTGTGCCCAACCCGATCATTGAATACGATGGGAGGAAGGACCTCCCATATAAGAGCGAACAAAACAGACATTTTTACCTGTCGCTCGAGTAAAACGGTCCCGCCTCCTCGAACTGTTTGGATTGAAGGTTTCTACTTGATCGACCACGTTTCCGGCCCCGATAAGACATTATTAATATCCTGAATTTTAAAAATAAAATATACATTCAAGAGTAGTGATAAAATCGAATTACGACTAAAGATTTACAAAATTATATAACATAGCATTTAATAAATTAATTGATAGAACATATCAACATTAAACGATGAAAACCATTTAATAAGCTAATACAATTTAATGGCATAATTTAATAATTACGTTCGAACGTCCGAATATATGGTCGAACGGACATTAATAACGTTCGAACGTGGCATCAAGTTCGAACCTTACAGGTTTTTACCAAGTGCGAACCGGACTGTGAATACCGTTCGAACAGTAAAACCGATCAAACTCCGCCAGGGCTGAGTCACTCAATGGCCATGAAAATACCAACAAATTAATCGTTCCGTGGTTTCTTACGACTAAAAACAAAGTAACCTTCATTCTCAACTCCTACTATAGATTTATGATGTCTACTACCAGTAATTAGTGATGAACATACAATTTAAAAAAAAAACAAACAACCATAAAATTATTAAAATACACGGTAAAAACTAGTTTGAAATACATACCTTTACTTGGAGGAAATGATTGACGTATGTGCTGATCACGACGGCAGATGGCGGTGCATGTCGTGTCTTCAAACGTTTCTCGCTTTTTTCAAACGTGGGGACGGCGGGTGAGGAGCAGGATCTGCCTGCATAACGTATACGGCATAAACCGTTTCGTAACGTTCATATTACCGTTCGAACGTTAATTAAAACAGTTCGACCGTTACTATTTCACTTCGAACAGAAGTTTTGTAAGTTTATTAAAAAATATATTAATGTATACTATATTTTATTCCTATACCTTTGTTATAATAATATACTATTAGAGTAGATTATATAATACTGTAATATATAGTAATATTTATAATATATATTATGGATATTAGCATACTGTAAATGAAAGCATAATAATTAATACAATATTTTTTTTATAGTATAATCGTCCTATATCATAAAACTTACTATCAACGTGTTATATATGAGATTATATTATATGACCACATAATACATGTGGGCTATAGGTAAGTTTATACTAACTAATATATTCAATTATTATTCCTTCTACTTTACCTACTCAAGTTATATAGGACATTATACAACAATATATAATATAGATATATCTTACTAATTACTATCATCTTATCAATTTCTCTCCACATGTATTATGTGACCTTAGTATATTTTGAGGCTAGAGATCTGTGATAATATACTAATACATCTATCTTAATAATAATCTATAGTATAGTCACTACAATATGATATATATAGGACGATAATATATAGACTCTATATTTAGTATAGATTACTATATTATGATAGTAATATAATTACATTATATTGATAAGTATATATAACTAATACATATGATTTATAGTCCTTTTCATTTAATTGATTAAAAAAGTTATATTTACACTAAAGACTGTTCGCACGGTACCGGAAAACGTTCGAACCATATGTGAACGTTTTGAACGTAAAAAAAACATTCGAACGACAGGCAAATGGCGGAAAATATCTCGCAAAAAACAGACAGCTGTATTACCGTTCGCACGTATTTGTTAAGTTTCAAAAAAAAAAAAAAAAAAAAAAAAAAAAAAAAAAAAAAGAACGATTATTGCAGTGGTGGGAAAATATCCCCTCCAAGTAACTATAGTATCACTCTAATATGTCTATATATATTAATTTTTCTTTTATTTACAAGATGTAATGAAAAAAAAATATCAATAAACAGTTACAATCCGTTGAAACAATTGAAATTAAGAGTTCAAAGGTTAATTCCGGCGTAATAAATCAATACGCGAACACTCTGTACGTTCGAACGGACAATTAGAGGGAATTTTCTCCCGCGTAATATTTTTCACATGCGAACGGTTATAAATACCCGTTCAGACAACATGAAATGTTCTTCAAAAACACGACAGAACCCAATTTTTGTTTCTCTCCTCCTGCGGCGCTCCGTGGTTGCCCGAAGATTACCCCTTCCGCCATATCCAGAAGTATTCTTTCTCAACGTAGCCCGTAACTCAAAAAATTGTTCATCTTCCACTCCATTATTCTCGATTCTTACTTTAGATAGTTTGATTATTCTCGATTATTCTCGATTATTTCCTTTTCCAATCTTCAAAAATTCATATTTCTTTTAACATATAATGTATGGTTTGAACTTGATAGTTTGCATGGTAGAAAGTTGTTGCTTTGAATTGTTGTTTGTGTTGTTAGAGTTTGGGATTAAGGCTTTTTCGGCGTTTGTTGAAGACGACTAGGATCGGAATAATAGCGTTTGGAACGGTTTCGATTACCGGTCGACGTATCATTTGTTCGTGAACATAGGTTCTCATAGTTCGAACGATAATGACTTACATCATAACGTCTACAGATACAGTAGTTTGGTATGGTTAGAATTACTATGTACTACTAAATCACAATAATTAGGACCACCTAACCCTTTTATATTTAATTCTAAAATAATAAATTAATGTCATTAAAATACTACGAATCTTTAAATTAAAATAGAAATAGTTTTAAGATTAATACTACTTAAATACTTAAGATAAATTAATAATTTATATTCAAATTAAAATACACTAAATCGTAAATTAAAATAGAAATAGTTAATTTAATAATACTTAAATAACGTAAAGATAATAATAATTTTTACTATTCAAATTAGAAATACTACTAATCGTTAATTAAAATAGAAATAGTTAAGATTTCATACTACTGTCAATACTTAAGAGAATTAATACGTTTATATTCAAATTACAATACTACGACATCTGTAGTTAAAATAACTAGTTAGATTTAATAATACTTAAATACTTACAGATAATTAATAATTTAATATCAAATTAAATACTAACTATCTTAATAAAATGAAATAGTCAGACTTTATAATACTTAATACTTAAGATAAATTAATACATTAATTTCAAATTAAAATCTACTAAATCTTAATTAAAAGAAATCGTTAAGATTTATAATACTTACATACTTAAGATAAATTAATAATTAATATTCAAATTAAAATACTACTAAATCTTAAATCAAATAGAATAGTTTAAGATTTATAATTCACTTTAAATACTTAAAGCTAATTAATCCTTGAATATTCAAATTAAAAACTACAAATCTTTAATTGAAATAGGAAAATAGTTTAAATTTATAATCTTTAAATACTTAAGATAATTAATACAATAATAGTCAAATTAAAATACTACTAAATCTTTAAATTAAACTAGAAATAGTTAAGATTACTATACTTCAAATACTTAATAGATAATTATAATTAATATTCAAATTAAAATACTACTACATCTTTAAATTACATAGAATAGTTTAGATTTAATAAAACTTAAATACTTAAAGATAAATTAATAAATTTCAATATTCAAATTAAAATACTACTAAATCTTTAATTGAAATAGAAATGTTAAATATTAATAATACTTAAATCTTTAAAGATAAATTAATAAAGTATATTCAAATTAAATCCTCCTAAATCTTTCAAATTCAAATAGAAATAGTTTAAGTTTATAATCTTAAAATCCTTAAAGATAAATTTATAGATAAAATTAATATAAATTAAATACTACTAAATCTTTAAAGTAAAATAGAACTCGTTACGATTAATACTACTTAATCTTAAAAGATAACTTAATAAATTAATATTCAAATTAAAATACTACTAAATTCTTAATTCAAATATAAGTAGTTAAGATTAATATACCTACTAGTAAGTTTTGGTTGTATGTTGTTAAATAATATGTTGTTATTGTTTGACATCTCTTAGCATATTTGCATTATTTGTTCATCAAATAACCCTTAGACCCTTCGGAATTATCATCCGATGAATGCTTGATTGAACCTCTGAATTGTCAGAGTGGAACATTGGTATTGTAAATCATCGCGCAAACCTAAGACCTCTTCTTTGTCGCCACAGTATGATTTTGGTGAGTCATTCATTGTTCTCTTGATATGCGTTCGGCTGCTGGTGCAACGACGTGTTAATCGTCAGGGCACAACACCAACGAGCATAGTTGGAGACTATGGGGAATGCTGCCGAAATTTTTGTTGGACGTGCAGATAATAGATCACTAGGTTGGCGAGCTAATCTTACAATACCAACGGATAGGACCACTAACCGTGAAAGGCTGCTATACTCATTAATTGTTCATGAACATAGTTGTTTGCTGTAGCATACAATATTGTTTGTATGAATATAGTTAGCATGGATAGATTTGGATGATATTAGCGATCATGGTCAGATACAATGTATATCTGAAGGTAAAAATTCTTTGAGTGTTGCATTGGTACATGTGCTAGGAATAGCCTATAGATGCCCATGCAGAATTAGGAATTTGCGTTTCTCATAAGATAGACTGGTGATAGAGCACTGTTTGTCAAAGGTATTGATAAGGGTTTACTGTTGGGTCGTAACACTGAACCATACCACTTCATTTGAAGCTCCACATAAGACGAATAGATCGATAAGATGTACAACCAGAGATTGTTGAGATGATACGAGAGGCTATGGAGGAAATGTTAGGTGACATCGGGGGTGCGGCAATGTTTATGAATGAAGGTGCCACGACACATCATCAACTCAATGATGGGCCATAACCTTTTGCCGCTTGTGGGAATGATTCACCGCGTGAGCTATATCCGGATGCAGAAACATAGTAATATTGTCGTTTACCGACAATTGCTTCACATAAAATAATGTTTCGATTATCTATTCAGCAGCAATATGTTACTTGAGCTATTTAAAGAGGCACTGCCGTACAGACAATACTTTCCTCGTAACTTAGATGAAGCAAAAGTTGAAACGAGGACTCGTTTGATTACAACGTAATAACATGCTGTAGAAGATTGCATATTATTTTGGCGAAGAATGAGCATTGAACGATGTCTCCTATCTGCACAGTCAGATGGACCCGCAAGGCAAATGTTCCGCAAAAGGTCCTACTCCACTTTCTATGATACCTAATTACCGATTATTTTTGTCACCGCGCAAACGGCTGTAGATATGACATGCACTCATCAACAGAGTACGGAACGATATTTTTTTGTCACATCCTTCTGACTCGCAGGTGTGAAAGCAATTTGATCAGAACACATGGTTTGCTGAAGAACCGCGTAACGGAAGACTTGGGTTGGAACAGATGGATTTAATCCTTTTGGGAACAGGATCACTAGTCATAGGTATTGGCCAGTTGTACTTTTATGCCGTTATCTCACCACCGTGGAAGGTATGACATATCCATATTCATGATGATTTGCTCATCCCAGGTCCGAGTCACCGGTAATGAGATAGACATACCCTTACCGAGCCATTGATTTTTTTTTTTTTTTTTTTTTTTTTTTTTTTTTTTTTCTTCCCCCTCCTCCCTCTCCTCTCCTTCCCTTTCTTTTACTTGTTTTATATATCATTACGCATATCGACAACCTGGTAAAAGTTGTAAATGCAATCATATTCTAACTTGCCTACTTTGATATGGTTATGGCCAGATAATGTCGAAATTGATCAAGTATATCACATCATTAAAAAGCTTAACTTTATAGTGCCATCCTCGCCTTTGAGTTTTTGTTTGCAGGGAAAGTAGTTGAATGATGGGGGCCAGTCATCACAACCCACCGCGCTGCACACACACCACATATTAGGATATATATTGTACTAGTAAATATTAGAAAGAAATACCAGCCCTAATTAGGGCGATCCTTGTTAACCTTAAAAAATGTTTATTTTTAATCAATTATTGTTATGAAAATCACATTTTTTTGGTTTTTCATATCAAAATGGTTATTCTTATACAAATACTTATTTCAAAAATATTCATTACCTCAATTTATTGCCTTAGATAGGGAAGAACAATCATGATTTGAAAGCTTATAAACACGTAGGGGGGTGTTTCTCCCAAGATAATTCCAGACGAAGTTTTCTGTGTGTTTGAACCATTTCGGACTGGATCCAGTATTCCGTTAAACTAAAATAGAATCCCCTGCAAAAAATTGACATTTTTTGTGCCAGTTTCATTCAAAAAGTGCCTAAAATCGCCACTTAAGTATTTCCTCAATTTTTAATTCTAGCATGTTTGTTGACATCCCCTGTTCACTTATGTGGAAAGCACAAACTCGAAATCGTTGTCCAAAAAATTTATTTCCAGCATTTTTTCCCTGTAATAACCCAAAATGTCGATGTAATGGACATCCTAGATCCTTAAATTACATTGATAAACGTTATTCCAGCATATAATTTTTGTCGCAAATGCTAATAAAATCACTGACAAATGATCCCGAAACCTTTGGAATCGATCAATTAATGGCCGCAATCTGTACTCTTACACCGATTTTTATCATCGAAACATTACTATTTCTGGCGACTAATGTCGTTTAAGTTGTCGGAAAATACTCTTGCAAGAAAAAAAAAATTTTCGACAACACTAAGTCGCATAAATGGTCTATGAGAGACAAAAAAATGGCGCTAACTAAAACCTTTTAATAAAAAAATACAAATTCACATTAATTCAACCATTGCCTGTTGCAGGAACACTGAATCCAATGCATTTACAAATAAGACCATGAAGAATTTTATAGAAAATAAAGGGCTAAACAAAACATAGATGGAAGCTATAAACATAATCTTAAATTAGAAAGGGACAAAACAACCATACTTTCTAGCCAAAACAGGAAAAACCAAAGAACAAACAAAAAAAAGGGGAAGAAAAAGGTTGTGTACTCACCACTGAGAGAAGTTTAGTCTTTCTAATCATGAAATGTGTGAGATCAATGTTAAAGTGCTGCGTCCCTTGCTTAGACAAGAGGAAAAGTACGTTCAATATGAGCTTTTGGTGAGTGGAGTGGCCATTGTTAAATTAGTCCCAGCTAAAAGATTCGAAGATAGAATTATATAAAAAGGAACTCCTAAAGATAAAATAAAATGGTATTAGCCATTTTGGGACACCCACGACAGATTGATTATTTAATGATTTCACATACAAACCGATTAGTATGTTTTTGTCAGTCAGGCAACAAAATACAATAAGTTTATGGTGTAAATGAAAACAGTATTTCTAGAATTTCATGAGATGAACAACTATCGCAACGGGGAGAGAAGAGACTGGGGAGAGAGGACACGCACCTTGCTCGCGGTACGGCGGGACAAGATGGAAGGTAGAAAAAAATTGGGAAGGGTGGAGAATCAATGACACAATAGATAGGAACAAACATTATCGAGATAGGGGAGAAAGAAATTGACGAGCGAAATAGTTTGAAATGATGACCGCAAAATTAT
>PKSI02000041.1:0-12739 GCA_002916485.2 Juglans nigra | reverse complement strand
GATCACTCCTCAGGCGGGCCGTCGCCTCATGCTCGCCCCCTCCTCCTCATCGTACAAAATCTCGTTTACCAAAATGTCTCGGCAGGTAAGTATAACTCCAAACAAACAACGTAATATAGAAATGCCTTAAATGCAACTAACAGGCATGCACATGAAAAATATGACATTTTCCACAAACATTATATTCTTCGAAAAATGATAATTTTTTCAACACAACAACCAAATCCTTCTTTGGTCCCAATTACTCCGTAAAACATTTTCCAGAAAATGATTTTACCCAAAAATCAACATCGCACTATTTTTTCCCAGAAAATAGTGGCATTAATTCAAATGCACCATGCATTATTTCCATATGCACCTGGCCTCCCCATATGGACCATCCGCACGTCCTGGCTTCGTAGCGGTGCTCAGTTCCACGCCGCACAGCGCTTACATGGCCAAGCCCCCACACTACGCAACGAGCGATGCCCAGTTTCCGGCGCCCAGCGCAGTACGTGCCAAACATCCTATAGTCCCCGCCAGCAGAAGGACACACATAGAGTCGGCACGAGACAATCTCGGTCCGATCCCATGGTCGCCCGGGAGACAATCCAGGGGACGTTACTCAGGATATTCCGCGTCCGAGTAACCAGAGGAGCTCCACCGAGTTAATGCCCCCATCTCGGCTTGGGGTCGGTGATACACCAGCACCAAAAAATATTATCACATAAAACATAGCTTTTTAAATCACCATGCAACCTGACAGCAAACACGGAAGAAAACCCACGTTTTCTTTACAAACAGATCATGCATGAAAAGAAAGAAAAATGCCACATGTACCAACCACAATATCTAAAATCCAAGAATGAACACTACCAATCAAATCCAACCAACCCATCAAATAACCATAATCCAAATGCAACCAAATAACCCAAACACCTCCAATCACAAAATCCATTCCGACCACCCGAAACTCCTCGGACTCAGTACGGCATGCCAAAAAACACAACGTTGAAATGGGTTAGAGCAAAAGTACATTACAATAACGACGTTCTTTGGAGAAATACGTACAGTTGCAATTATAATAATTTACGGGAGGATCACCATTAGCTGCAAGTGGTGATGTCTGGCATACACAACAAGTGGTAAAATACCACGGTGGCCGGTGAGTCACAATACCCACTTGCCAACGAGGGAAAAACGAAAAAGACCCAAAAAATGGTAGGATTAGCCTAGAGAGGCTATCGGTGAAGTTAGTTTGTGGTGGTGGTTTGCCCGGGGTGGCGGCGCAAGGGGTGGTTTTAGGCCACACTGTGCAAATCAGAGGGACTTGGTGGGGCTCACCGTGACGGATCGTGACGGGTTTGGTCCAATGTGTTGCCAATAGGCCGGGGATAAGTGGTAGGAAGATGGTGGCTAATGGCGGTGCGACGGCGGCGCCAATGGAGGAAGAGTGTGCGTGCCGCGGCTCGTGGGTTTCGATGGGGGCTATACAGCGGCCCGAACGGCGGTGATATTGGTGGGGTGAGGTTCGCCGGCGGCTGGAGAGTCTAATGGGCTGGGCAGTGTCGACCACCGCCCTACGGACGGCGGCGCAGCTGGTGGGGAAGAACCGGACGCGGGGGAGGGAGAGAGGGAAGGAGAGAGAAATCGTGCGCACGGGGAGAAAAAAATAAGGAAGAAGAAAACGAAAAGAAAGAAAAGAAAGAAAAAGAAAGAAGACGAAAAGCGAAAGAAAAGGAAAAGAAAAATAGAGGGAAAGAGAAATGAGGTCCAATCCTCATAACTTGGGTCACAAGAAATTATCCAACGGAAACGATTTCAAAACCTCAAGGTAAATAAAATAATTAAACGTAATGGTAAAGTCAAATTGAAATAATTAAATCCCACGGTAATTAATTTAAATATTAAAAGCAATTTAAATGCATAACAATAAATAAATATTAAGGAAAGCACATAAAAATAATTTTTCTCCCAATTAAAATCATAGAAATCAAACTCACTAAAAATCCAACCAATTTAAAATAAGAGAATAAATTTTAATGTACATAAAAATAATTCCTTCAGTAAAAATACACTAAAATACGGGTGTTGACAACATGTTAAATGAAAAATTCGTCATTGCATCAAATAGCAGTCCATTTGAAAGTCACAATATATCTTCGCATGTTTACGTGAAGTTTTGGATTCCCGTTAAAAGAACTGCTTAATTTTTAACACTCATATACATTCGAGCGTTACAATAGTTCACGTGCGAACGTTAATAATCCCCACAACAAGCACACATCACGCGGATTAAGTTCGAACATAATCATTAAAAATGTTCGCATTTGTTGTTGATGACGTTTTCACAGGCCAGGTGACCTATAACTCATGCCGAAAAGATTCTCGCCAATATTTCCATTCATGTTTGCACATCCAAGTTTAACATTCGCATGTGAAGGCGTGACGTTAAACCGCTACGTTGTGTACATGTTCGAACATAAATAACCCAGGTTCTGCATATTTTGTCTAACAATTAATGCGGAAAAAGCGGAATTTTTTAAAGTTCCGCCAAATTTTTAAAACCGTTCGCCACGTGCAATTCCACATTGCACGTCCCACAACACGTACAAATATAGATTTGTATTGTTTGAATGTAATGTCACATATTTACATATTTTTTTAACAATAGTGGTTTATATAACAATAATAGTTTATATCTTTATATATTAATAGCTTATAATATGGTAGTACATAACATTAGTTGTTAATTATACTCTATTAATAACACTACACTAGTATATATAGTATATATATATGAAAAAATTCTATTCATAAGCCTCATGCACCAACACACCTCACTTTCTATGATTTTTTTAATTCTTTTCTCTAATTAAATGTATGGTATATGGATGAGGAGAGAAGAATTTAATTGTTTTAAGAAGAATAAAACCAAAAAAATTTTAAAAAAAAAAAAAAATAACTAGTGTGGGTGTGTGGGTCTTATGAATAGCAATACTCATATATTAATACTAATGCACAATGTACTAGTATTATATATATATATATATATATATAATATTGTGGCGCCCCCAATCCCCCTTATAAAAATACACAGGGATCGAGACGCCAGGATGGTGACAACACGGTCACACATCCCCAACGAAGTGCCCAGTGTGTGTACAGGCAACAGTGTTCAAATAAAATAACGCAGCGGGATAATCAACTAAGTACGAGAATTTAATTACAATCAAACATCAGTAAAGATTTAAATAGCAGTTATACAGTCATCCATAAAATAATTTACAATAGTTTTAAATGTACAAACGAGTGATCCCAGATCACTCCTCAGGCGGAGCCATCTCCTCAGGCTCGCCCTCCTCCTCCTCATCAGCATCAAAATCTGCGACACCACAAAAATGGTCTCGCAGGTAAGTATAACCCAAACAACAACGTAATTAAAAATGCATTAAACGCAACTAACATGCATGCACATGAAAACATGCATTTTTCCACCAAAACATCATTTTCCCCGAAAATGATAAATTTTCCAACACACACCGAAAATCTCATTTTGGTACAAATTATCCGTAAATCATTTTCCCAGAAAATGATTTACCCAAAAAATCAACTCGCACTATTTTCCCAGAAAATAGTGCATTAATCCCAAATGCAACCATGCATTATTTCCATATGCACCATGGTCTCCCCTATGGACCATCCGCATGTCCTGGCTTCGCAGCGGTGCTCAGTTCCACGCCCAGCGCGTACGTGGCCAAAGCACTCACACTACGCAACGAGCGATGCCCAGTTCCGCGCCCCCAGCGCGTACGTGGCCAGACATCCTCTAGTCCCCGCCAGCAGAAGGACCACGGAGTCGGCACGAGACCATCTCGTCCGATCCCATTGTCGCCCGGCGACAACCCAGGGGACGTTACTCAGTATATTCCGCTCCCGAGTAACCAGAGGAGCTCCACCGAGTTAATGCCCCATCTCGGCTTGGGGTCGTGATACACACGCACCAAAAATATTAACACATAAAATCATAGCTTTTCAAAGTACATGAACATGAATGCAATACACGAAACCCCATTTCTTTTACAAACATGATCATGCATGAAATGATGAAAGGCACAGTACCACCCATAGTCAACACAATATCAATCCAATCAAATCCCAACCAAACAACTCCAAATCACAAATCCATCCGACCCCCCGAACTCCTCGGACTCAGTCCGGCATGCCAAAAACACAGTGAAATGGGTTAGTGCAAAAATACATTTAAATTACGAAAGTTCTTTGGAGAAATACTTACAGTGCAATATAATAATTTTCCGAGGATCGCGAAGTTGAAAAAGGCGACGTTTGAGCAACACCACAGTGTAAAATACACTGTGGCCGTGGGTCACAAATACCAACTTTTCAACGAGGACAAACGAAGACCCAAGATTTGATAGGGTAGGGCCTAGGGAGGTCGGTGAAGCTAGTGGTGGTGGTGGTTTGCCGTGGGTGGCGGCGCAAGGGGTGGTTTTAGGCCAAAAAATGTGCAAATCGGATGATGGACTTTGGTGGGACTTCACCGGTGACGGATCGGAGCTGGGGGTTGGGTCCAATGGGTTGCCAAGAGGCCGGGGATGAAGTGGTAGGAAGATGGTGGCCGGAGGTGGCGCGACGGCGGCGCAATGGAGGAAAATGTGCCGCGGCGTCGTGGGTTTCGTGGGCTTCGGTGGAGGAGCTAACGGCGGCACGAGCGGCGGTGATACTGGTGGGGTAGGACGGCCGGCGGCTGGGGAAGCGGTGGAGCCGGGCGGTGTCCGACCACCGCCGGCGGACGGCGGCGCAGCTGGTGGGGGGAGAACGGACGCGGGGAGAGAGAAAAAGAGAGGGAATTCACGGCGCACGGTGGAGAAAGAAAAAACAAGGAAAAAGAAAAAGAAAAGAAAAGAAAAGAAGAAAAGGAGAAAAAAATAGAGGAAAAGAAATGAGGTCCAATCCTCATAACTTGGTCACGAAAATGATCCAACGGAAACGATTTTAAAACCACAAGTTAAATAAAAGAATTTAAACGTATGGTAAAGTCAAATTGAAATAATTAAATCCCACGGTAATTAATTAAATATGAAAAACAATTTAAATGCACAACAATAAATAAATATTAAGAAAGCATATAAAAATAATTTCCACCAAATAAAAATCATAGAAATAAACTCACTAAAAATCCAACCAATTTTAAAATAAGAGAAATTATTTTAATTACATAAAATAATTCCTTCAGTAAAAAATACACTAAAATACGGGGTGTTACATCCTCCCCCCCTTAAAAAAATTTTCGTCCCCGAAATTGGCAAGGTCAACATTAAGACTAAGACAGGAATAAGATTCAACTAAGAGCAGACTAAGAACATACCGCCAAAATAGTCCGGCAAGGCCACTCTATAAGCAACCAAGCGCAACCTTCCTCTACGATCTGAAAATGGCCAACATATCTTGGACATCAACAATCGCCCAAATGCCGAGTTCTTCCCACTAGGAGTCCTCCGGCAACCCTACCACACAAAATCCATAGAAATATCATCCCACTTCCACTGTTAACCTTCAATAACAAAATTGCACAACCAAATGATTAATCTCCACTTACAAATATCTTCTCAAAATTCAAGTCACCGTTAATTCTTCAAATCAGCACAACTTGAACTCCTGACTACAACAAAAATACCACGCTTCTGCTGCGCACTCTGATATTCGCCACATGCATAAAACATTACGTCCTCACGAAACTAACACCAAGAGTACACAGGTGGCTCCATTCCTACTAACCAAAACCCCTTATCATAATTTGGTAGAAAAAACACTCTCTCTCCCAAAACCACGAGTTATAACTCAAATTCCTCAATTAACTTCTGCTGCCTTGATCAAAATCAAATTCTATAAAATACAACCATGATCAAAGACAGAAACCCAATATCAAACAAACTCAGCATCCCAAATTGAAATAAACAACCTCAACTTCAAAACACACTCATCTCCTCTAAGATAAGAAACATACTTTAAAAGACTCAATTCCAACCTAGCGAATCAAAAAGAGTGCCTAGAGACTTCGACCTAACAACCTAAACCCGAAAGCTCACCATCTACATTCTAACATCATCTAATCTAACGGTGACTAAACTCACAACGAACCACCATTGACTTCACCAAAACATTAACAAAACTTCCTTGGTAACTCGCCCACCTATTTCTACTCCAATAAGCTAGTATTACACAACTAGTTCCTTCACTAGCACATCACTATTAAACCTCAGGGCAAACCATACTGATCAAATCTTCAATCTACCAAAAGCCCATTACAAAGCACCCCAGGATCCTAATGCTTTATTACCCCCACATACTTGATCATATCATTCATCGCTAACGTCTAAACTTCAACTTCCAAGATCTTATCAGATACCATACGTGACATCCTATCAATCTCTCTTTCAAGTTAAATAACAATGTCCCTTCATTTCAACCAACTAGATGCTCAAACTCCAAAAGAAAGTATAACCTTAAAAAGTTAAAATTCCTAGGTAACCTCAAGTCACAATTAATTCCTGAAGATAATCACAATAACTATTCCCAACCATGATTCATTGAGTAACCCACTTCCATTGCACACTTCGATCAACTCCCCCAAAAACTCCAAGCCAAGTCTCTTGAATTACTACTATTGTGTTGACTCCTCTTCCACACCACCAAACCACCACTTCTTTCAAACCAAATGAGACTAGGACCTATACTCTCCGAAATCCATAACCACTCACCACTACCATACATCAATCTTACGCACCCTTAGCCCAAACCAATAATCCTCCAAACGTGCAGGTGGTCATCATTACCATTCCATCACTAAACCTATATCCTCGAAATCAATAAGAATCATTTCTTTAATCGTCACCATCTATTATCCTTAAAATTGATATGGATTAAATCCTCAACCTGACACTGTAACCTCAAGCTAAAAATCAATTATTAACTGAACTAGATCAACATCCTCCATCTCCAAAGAAATTCTCCCCAAAAAAAAAAAAAAAAAAAATTCTCATATCAATAACTCAACTCAGATCAATCCTATTTAATTCAAGCCATTCAACTCTGTCAAATTCTAAAACCTTAACCCAAATATAAATCATTTCCTGAAATCCTCAAGACGATGGAACTCAAATCTAAAACATTCGCCTTATAAAACTTGTAAATTCTAAAACCCCAAATGTTATCAAATTGCTTATCGAGGTCGGCAAGATCAAAAAACTTCTAGTCTAAGTAATCTCTTAATTGCTTGTTGAACCTACCAGCTTAAATCCCATTAACTATTTTTTCAAAAAACTAGTATGGGGCCACAAACCTTAGATGAAACTTCTCATAAAATCTAACATTGACATCGTTGAAACTTACAACCCCCTACCTCAAAGACTCATGATCTACAATTCTACGGAACCTAAATCCTCAATTATCCTAAGCAATTAAAAAACTATTCCCCTCCTTAGCAGCAAAAACTTGAGTACCTAATCCAAAGAGTTCTCCCAGACCCTGATGTTCGAGCCTGATATTAAAACAACCAATCACCAAGAGTTCAGGCCTACTATACCAAGTGTTTAAGCCTAACAAAATGGCCTTCTCAGTCGTACCATCTTCCTGTCATAACATAACCCTTAACCCGCTTTACAATTTCGACACAAAACAAAATAAAATTCCAATAAATAAAAATAACTACGACAAAATGCATAAAACCAAGAAGTAGTTCACCATAAAATAAATATAACAATAAAATAATCCGCCATAAAATAAAACAATTAAATTAAAAGGACATACAAATAAATAAAATAAACAACGAAATTATTATACAATAAAATAAATAAACAAACAGAATTATTATACAATAAAATAAATAAAGCCAATAAAACCATACTCAACCAAAGGTAAACACTAATTAAAGCAATAAAATCAAATAAATCAAATAACATCAATAACATAAAATAAAATAGCAATAAACTCATAATATAAAATAAATAACTTAACTTACACCACTTAAACAAAAATTTTATTATTTTAAAATAATAATAAAAATAATTTTCTGGTACTATCCTAAAGGGACATGTGGTTTTACCCAGAGCCGAACTGCTCTGATACCACCTGTGGCGCCCCAATCCCCCTTATAAAAATACACAGGGATCGAGACGCCAGGATGGTGACAACACGGTCACACATCCCAACGAAGTGCCAGTGTGTGTACATGCAACAGTGTTCAAATAAAATAACGCAGCGGATAGTCAACTAAGTACCAGAATTTAATTACAATCAAACATCAGTAAAGATTTAAATAGCAGTTATACAGTCATCCCATAAAATAATTTATAATAGTTTTAAATGTACAAACGAGTGATCCCAGATCACTCCTCAGGCGGAGCCGTCTCCTCCCAGGCTCGCCCTCCTCCTCCTCATCAGCATCAAAATCTGCGACACCACAAAAATGGTCTCGCAGGTAAGTATACCCCCAAAAAACCAACGTAATATAAAATGCATTAAACGCAACTAACATGCATGCACATGAAAACATGCATTTTCCCACAAAAACAGCACATCATTTTTCCCCGAAAAATGATAAATTTTCCAACACACACCGAAATCTCATTTTGGTCCAAATTATCCGTAAATCATTTTCCCAGAAAATGATTTACCCAAAAAATCAACTCGCACTATTTTCCCAGAAAATAGTGCATTAATCCCAAATGCACCATGCATTATTTCCATATGCACCATGGTCTCCCCTATGGACCATCCGCATGTCCTGGCTTCGCAGCGGTGCTCAGTTCCGCGCCCAGCGCGTACGTGGCCAAAGCACTCACACTACGCAACGAGCGATGCCCAGTTCCGCGCCCAGCGCGTACGTGGCCAGACATCCTCTAGTCCCCGCCAGCAGAAGGACCACGGAGTCGGCACGAGACCATCTCGTCCGATCCCATTGTCGCCCGGCGACAACCCAGGGGACGTTACTCAGTATATTCCGCTCCCGAGTAACCCAGAGGGAGCTCCACCGAGTTAATGCCCCATCTTGGCTTGGGGTCGTGATACACACGCACCAAAAATATTAACACATAAAATCATAGCTTTTCAAAGTACATGAACATGAATGCAATACACGAAAACCCAGTTTTCTTTTACAAACATGATCATGCATGAAATGATGAAATGCACATGTACCAACACACATATCAATCCAATCAAATCCAACCCAAACAACTCCAATCACAAATCCATCCGACCCCCGAACTCCTCGGACTCAGTCCGGCATGCCAAAAACACAGTGAAATGGGTTAGTGCAAAAATACATTTAAATTACGAAAGTTCTTTGGAGAAAAATACTTACAGTGCAATATAATAATTTTCCGAGGATCGCGAAGTTGAAAAAGGCGACGTTTGAGCAACACCACAGTGTAAAAATACACTGTGGCCCGTGGGTCACAAATACCAACTTTTCAACGAGGACAACGAAGACCCAAGATTGATAGTGGTTTAGGGCCTAGGGAGGTCGGTGACTGCTAGTGGTGGTGGTGGTTTGCCGGGGGGTGGCGGCGCAAGGGGTGGTTTTAGGCCCAAAAAAAGTCCAAAATCGGAGATGGACCTTGGTGGGGCTTCACAACCGGTGGACGGATCGGAGCTGGGGTTTGTTCCAATGGGTTGCCCAAGAGCGCAGGGGATGAAAGTGGTAGGAAGATGGGTGGGCCGGAGGGGTGGTAAGCGCGACGACGGCGGCATGGGAGGAAAAATGTGCCGCCTGCGTCGTGGGTTTCGTGGGCCTTCGTGTAGGCTAATAACTCGTCGGCACGACGGCGTTGCTTACTTGTTGGGGGTTAGAACGCGTGCCGGCGGCTGGGGGAAGCGGGGTGGATTCCGTGCGTGCCCCGACCAACTCCGTCGTACGTCGGCGCGAGCTGGTGGGGGGAGAAGGAGAGGGAGAAACGGACGTCGGGAGAGAGAGAGGAGAAAACCGCGAGGGAATTCAAGGCGCACTGGGAGGAAAGGAAAGAAAAAAAAGGAAAAGAAAAAGAAAAGAAGGAAAGAAAAGAAAAAAAAAAAGAAAGGAAAAGAAAAATAGAGGTAAAGAAATGGAGGTCCAATCCTCATAAATTGGGTCACGAAAATGATCCAACGGAACCGATTTAAAAACCACACGTTAATATTAAAATAATTTTTAAACGTATTGGTAAAGTCAAATTGAATAATTAAATCACACGGTAATACTATTCAATATTAAAAACAATTTAAATACAGGCAAATAAATTAAATAATGAGAAAGCATATACAAAAAATTTGCCCACCACAATAAAGATCAGAGACCATAAACTCACTAAAATCCAACCAATTTTAAAATAAGATAAATTATGTTAAGTACATATAAAATAATTCCCTGCGTAAAAATACACTAGATACGGGGTGTTACATATATAGATACTATTACAATAGGGTATTGATATATCATATATTATTAGCTTATAATATGTTAGTACATAACTTTAGTTTTTAAATTCACACTTTATTAATATATTAACACTACTAAGACTTGTATATATAATCTATTACCTAGTGCCACTACCAATACTCGAAGAAACATATATACTAAGCATAATGTTTATTAGAAATAATAGATTTTATTAGCTTATAAATATGTTAGTCTACTAAACCATAGTTGTTAATTTACACGTTAATTAATATATTACCAATACTAGGGACTAACATATATAGTATATATACTATCTTAGTGCACCCTTGTACTCATAACATAGATATTAGTACATAGTGTATACGTATAGTAGATTAAGTATATTACATATAGTAGGAGGAATAATATTCTTGATCAATAATCACCATCTTCACACTATATAACAACTATAGTATTCATAATACATAGTAGGAGATTACCTATAGACATAACAAACTATTATATATTATAGGATAAATAATATAGATAGTTTTATAAAATTATAAAAATTATTATAGAGATTTCCGAGACGTAACAATATTAATTGCTGTTATGCCTCTGGGCATTAAGTGACAAACATTAGCCCATAATAGCAATAACGTCTGCATGTCAAGAGAATTAAGTAGTTTTTAACAGTTCAAACTTAAAAATAGACAACATTCTGATGTCTGTCTCACGCCTCCCGTGATGTTTGCATGTTTACGCTTAAACTTTGACAGTGAGGGTGTATATAAGCTTCTATCCGGAACGCAAAATGAACAAACATTGCCAAATAGCTCTTTGTTCTGTACACACACCGTCTTTTAGTTGTAATCTTCTTTCACTGAAGGATTCTTTTGTAATTAATTCAAAAATTTATTCGCTTGGTGTAAAATTGTCAGATATTTTTTTAAAATGCGGCTTAGTTTTGCTTGTCTTAAACTTGTGAAAATTAAATATTTGATATGTTTTCTTAATTATTTTATTTAAATGTTGTAATTTTTAAATTGTTCTTCTTTTTAAATTAATTGGATTTGCTTGCTATTAAATTATTATTTATTTTCATTGTATCCATAACGTTTCATTTTATTTTAATTGGATTTGCTGTTTTTAAAATCCTTTTTCCATTGGGATCCTTTTTTTCCTGGTGATCCCAAGATGAGATGGAGCGATTAGGAACCTCATTCCTTTTTTTTCCCAACTTTCGTTTCTTCTTATCTCTTTTATTTCCTTTCCCTTTCTTTTCTTTCTTCTTCTCTTTCCCCACGCGCAACCAGCTCTCCCTCTCTCTCCCTGTGCTTTCCTTCCTCGCCCAGTCCGCCGATGTGCGCCTCCGTCGGCAACATCGCCCGTCCCACCTCCTTCCCCACACTCCGGCGATCTCCCCCACCCCGGTTTCCCTTACCCACGCTCTCTCTCTCTCTCTCTCTCTCTCCATCTCCCCATTGGCCGTGTCAAACCCATACGGGTTGTAGACTTTCTGCACCGCCCGTGCACCCATCATGCACCTCACCGCCCATTCTCCTCCTCCTCCACCCACTGGCGGCCATTCCCCTCCATTCCCAGCTCTTCCCTCGCCGCCATTGCCTCCCTCGCTCCATGCAAAGCCACGACACTCTTTGAGCTCCCGCGCCCACCACCGTGCAACCTTCGGCCACCATCTCTTCACCACTTCATCCTTGACCTCCTAACAACCCAATGGACCCAATCCCAGCTCCG
This sequence comes from Juglans nigra, assembly GCA_002916485.2. Classification (NCBI taxonomy): domain Eukaryota; kingdom Viridiplantae; phylum Streptophyta; class Magnoliopsida; order Fagales; family Juglandaceae; genus Juglans; species Juglans nigra. Next base: position 564 of record PKSI02000041.1, on the reverse strand, counting down.
ATCAATCACCCGTGAAGCACATCCAACCCCATTTCCGATTTGGGTATTTTTGGCCTAAAACCACCATTTGCGCCGCCACCCACGGCCAAACCACCACCACCATTGGCTTCACCGACCTCTCTAGGCCCTACCCTATCAATTTTGGGTCTTAGTTTGTCTTCGTTGAAAAGTGAGTTTTTAAGACCCACGGCCATAGTGTATTTTTTACCACTGTTACGTTTGCTGAGCTGCCACTTCTTGCAGCTTCGTGATCCTTTAAAAAATTATTATATAGCACTATAAGTATTTTCCAAAGAATTTTCGTGATTTAAATGTATTTTTACACTAACCCCATATTATTGTGATCTGGTTGGACATGTTCGGACTGCGTTCGATGAGTTCGGGGGTCCGATGGATTATGGACGGAGTTGTGTGTTTGGTTGGTATTGTGAATTGTTGGTTGTTGTAGTGTTGTTTCATGTATATGGCATATTTGCACGCATGTTCATGTTTGTAAATAAAAACTGGGTTTTCAATGATTGCATAAATGTTCAGGTGTTATCTGAAAATTAAATTTTTATGTCA
>PKSI02000040.1:0-23665 GCA_002916485.2 Juglans nigra | reverse complement strand
TGTGTTGCATGAAAGTTTGTGGGAATATCATTTGCCATTCAATGACGTGTTGCATGAACGTTTGTGGAAGTATCATTTGGTATTCATGGATGTGTTGCATGAATGTTTGTCAGAGTAGCATTTGCCATTCATTGACGTGTTGCATGAACGTTTGTGGAAGTATCATTTGTCATTGATTAACGAGTTGCATGAACGTTTGTGGGAGTATTGCTTGCCATTCATTGAGTTTGCATATAATTGGAGTAGTCATTTTGGTATAAGAAAAACTTTAGGTGTATTTCTTAAATGTTTGTGGGAGTATCATTTGTCATACATTGACTTGTTGCATGAACGTTTGCAGGAGTATCATACGCCTTTTTTTGAGTTTGCATATAATTGGAGTGGTCATTTTGGTGTGGGGAAGACTTTAGTTGTGTTTCATGAGCATTTGTGGGAGTATTGTTTGCCACTCATTGAGTTTACAAATAATTGGAGTGTTAATGCTACTAGTCAATTTTCTCCTTTTGAAATTATTTATAGACTTAATCCATTCACTCATTTAGATTTAACACATTTGCCTGTTGATGACAGGAGTAGCTTGGATGGACTTTTCCAAATTCTTGAACAAATTAATGAAAATGCATATCTAATGGATCTTCCAGGTAAGTATCCTGTTTCTGTAATTTTCAATGTTACTAACCTTTTTCCCTTTGATCCAGGTGGAGATTCGAGGTCGAATCCTTTTGAGGAGAGGGAGAATGATGGGCACCAACATTGACCTAATCTTAATGATCATTTGCAAGTTCCAGATGGGCCAATTACAAAGTCAAGAGCCAAAAAGATCAAGGAGGCAATGCAAGGATTGATGCAATCCACTTGGGACGAGTTTAGCAAGAGCCCAACATTCAAGATGGGCTTGAAGGATGACGATCCATTTTTCATTCATTTGATAAGCTATGGAAGAGGGCAACCACGTGACTTAAAGTCTTTGGGCACTTGAAGGCTTTCAACTTGTTTAATTCATTTAAATGACTTATTTTATTAGCTTAAATTAATTGAGTTTATTATGGGAAAGACTTAAAGGGGGCCTATGCAAGGGCATGTTGGAAAATTTATTATTTCATTGAACTAGGGTTTCTAGAGGTTACTGTAGCGTTACTGTAGCCATAACACTGTAGCTGCAGCACTATTCATCCAGGGAACACCGGGTAAAAAAGGCTTTATTTTAGCTAGAGTTTTAATTAGGTTTTTAGGTTTAAATACTCTTTGTAGCCTCATTTTAAGCAGTTTTATGAAATTTGATGAATTTATTCATTGTAAGTTGAGTTTTACTCCTCTTGTTCTTTATTGAATTTTTGAACTTATCAAAGGTAAATCACAACCTTTGTGGCATTCCTCCATGTAATCTGGGTTCTTGAGACGGGTTCTTCAATGGGTCTAGATTTTAATATAGTCTAGGTTCTTGTAACAAGTTCTCTTCGGGTCTAGATTCTCCATCCATTTGACTTGATTTTGGCTTTTTTGGGTGAGTTTCCAAATTGACTGTGGGTTCAAAGGATTCCATTCTCGCGGGTTCATATCAGATAAGAAGAGTATATGTAAAATATACCCTCCTGGTGTAATGTGGAATGAGAAGAGTACACGTAGAGTGTTCTCTGTGAGGCGTGGAGTGTACTCCATGTGATGGAGCGATGCACCATATGGCAGGTATGCCATACGTGCATTCATTTGAAAACATCACTGGATGAAGTTTTGCTTTAAAAATGGGCTTTCTTTTTGTGACGCCAGCAAATTCCGCTTGGGATCGGACGGACATCCGAAGCGTCGCGACATGCAACACAAGGCTACCCGCCCCCGTTCATGACATATAAGATGCAATGTTCCTAACATGCATCTAGCATTATGCAATATTCGCAACGGATAATATTTTTTTTTTGAGCAATACTATGCACCAAACTTATAATATCCCAAATACTTAAAACATAAACCATGCTTACTTAAAACATCCACAATTACCACACGGGTCTCAGAAAACTGTAATCTCAAAATAATGAAGACCTGGCTCCATAATTACATTGCCAAAATATACTATTGGGCTAGTTCTTTGAGTAACTCGCTTAACTCGACTAACGATGCCGGAATACTATCCAAAGACCTAACTATGGAGGTTGCAAGCTCTGTGCTACGTCTACGGCGTCTAGTCAACCTCCTCCAGTCTGCTAGTGTCTGCTCCCTGCTCTGATCCTGACACATCGCCTACCATTCGGGGGGAATGGTAGTTGGAACTACCACGGTGAGATTTGATTATAAATCTCAGCAAGTTAACAGGAACTTCCACACAGGTTAATGATGCATGCATGGCAGTAAAAGATGAATGCATAATCAAAGTCATAAGTAAGCATAGCATAACTTGATATACAACATGGCATAAATGACATAACTTGAACTGAAACTGAAACTTAGCTTGACGTGACATGGCATGTATGTGAACTTAAAACATAATATGGACTAGCAACATAACATGAACGTGAACTTCAACATAGCATGAACGTGAATACGCATAATTTGAACATGAGCTGAACATAACATGAACCTGAGTATGACATAACATAAATGTGAACTTGGAACATAACATGAACGTGAACATGACATAACATGAATGTGAACTTAAACATAACATGAACTTGAGCATGACATAACATCAATGTGAACTTGGAACATAACGTGAACATGAACATGACATAACGTGAACGTGAACATAACATGACATAAACATGAACTTGAAATACATTCTTGTCTCCTGGGGTTACCATGATTGGCATGAACTTGAAACTTGACATGAACGTAAACTTGAAAATAACATGACATGAAACACATGATTTCAATGTGAAATACATGAACTTAGAATCTTATTCAATGAACTTAATTAATAAAGTGACCATACGGGTGCTACACGGGTCCCCTTGAGCCGTGTGTCCCTGCCGATTACCGCATCACAACACAGGTGTCTATACCAGTTGTGAGTGCGTTAATATGTACTCCACAATTGTTGTGGCCCAACAAATTCTACATGTCACAATTGCTGTGTCTCACGTAGTGTATGCTCCACAATTGTTGTGGCGCCATGAATTGTTTGTGCCACACTTGCTGTGGACACACGTAACATAATGTGTGGCTCCATCGGCGTTAGTGCCTGGCGCGCACTGGTGACTAGCTAGTTAGGCCCCATTCGCAACCTGTTGACTGTACTTCGTCAACCCAGGGAATGTCACATCTATTTAGACACTCTAACGTGAACAAAGGAGTTTCACTAGGATATTACCCCATCCTAGCGCTTAGGGTCCTGATTGACATGAATAACTTAACTGCATATATGACATTTTGTAATGTGACGTGACATGAACGTGACATAAAGGACAGAACTCCTGACGTAACGTAACGTGACAAGAACGTAAGACGTTAGACATGACATAAAATGTAACAGACAACATTTCATAACATGGCATACATGTAGCAGACATATTTCGTAACTTGGCATAACATGTAACAGACAACATTTCATAACATTGCATAACATGTGACAGTTAATATTACGTGACATGACATACATGTAACAGATAGCATACGTAATGTGGCATACTTGCAATAGATAGTAACATGAGACAAAATATATTATGTAACAGATAAATATTTTGTGACAGAATAATTCGTGTAATAGATAAACATGTGATGCCATGGCATATATAACAACATACGAACATAAATTGTAGTTCTCTTACCCATCACACATACACAGTAAACTGATAGTAAGTTAAGAGCTAACTTACCTCGATTGTCACGTTCTACGAGATTAAAGCGCGAAACACGAGGAACTGAAAGAGGGTACTCTAAAAGTTATAACTTTAATGACTAACAATTAAAAATGTGAAAAGAGAAAACTTAGAGTAAAATTGCCATTTTACCCTTTACATGTGAGAAAATGACCATTTTACCCCTGACTTAAGGATTTCACATCCTAACTCCAAAAATTATCAAAATTTACATTCCTCATGTAAATTTTGTCCTAGACACAAATATCAACTCAGAAAAATTTAAAACCATTCACAACTATGGAAAAACCCGCAATGGTCGAAATATTCATAAGCCATTTCTCTTGATTTTGGTTGCAATTTCTTCTATCTTCAAAACTCATGTTTAAACCAAAATTTTTGTAACAAGGATCTTCCTATCCTAAGTTTTAAAAAAAAATACACTTAAAATATCCATTAAGAAAAGCTAATCATCAACACCAAACTTTTTGTAAAAGAACCCAAACTTTTTAACAAAAAGTAAACCCTTAAATCACAAGTTTTGGCCTTAATAAAAACATCTCCAAGAATTCCAAAAAAAATAAATCTTACTTCTAACACATTCATAACATCATCTTAAGATCAACCATGCTTTAAATCATCAAACAAAAGTCACCAAAGATCACAAAACAACACTTGGAGTTTTTGGTTTTAAACTTAGTCCAAAACAGAAACTTTTCTCTCCACTGACTTAGATCAATTTCTTGATCCATGGGTTAAACACATGTGATCTTCAAACTAAAATATCTCATGGTTTAAAAATGTGTCCTAAAGAAGATCCAACCATCAAACTTAAAATCACATGGCTAAAACTCCATAAAACATGGATCTAACCCAAAAACATCAAATCTTAGGCCTAACCGAAATCCTCTTGCATAGAAAAATCATACCTTTAAAACTAATACTAAATATCTTCAAAATAACATCCTAACATGTATATAAGAGGCTTAGGATCATCATATAAAAATATCAAAGCCTTTGGAATAAGATCAAACCATGAAATATTCCAACTTTCACAGAACAAAAACTGATTTTCCACTTCCAGTTTTCATGTTTCTAAATCTAAGGAAATATATCATTAAAAGCTTCATCCATGCAACAAAACCACAATGAACATTCATAAACACATGCTAAAAACACTCCATAAAATTTTCGGACCAAGATATGTCTATTAGCTTGGTCAAAAATTCCAAAACATATCATACTCTCTAGTTTCACGCCCAGAATGACCTTTCCATGGTTAAAAATACTTTTAACTGACCAAATGAGCATGGATTGAGACTAATAAGATATCCCCCGAAACTAAACTCAAAGATGAACAACTTTTATGAATGATTCATCGTGAGAAAATACTTACAAGGGGTCGAGAATGGCCACGTAAAAATATACAGAAGTCTGCCCGAGAGAGCGCTTTTGGGTTTCTCTCTAAGAACGGGGGAAAGAAGTGATAAAATGGAGAGAAGTTTGTCTTGCATGACTTTAGACTCCTGGAGGGGGAAGTTATGGGCTTGAAAGACCTTTGATTGGAGTTGGCTATGTGACATAAAGTGGAGAATAGTGAGAAGCATGGACTGCCTGCAGCAGCTGTGAGAGATGGAGGTTGATGGAGGGGATTTCTCCTTCACATCAACGCACTATTGGGTGCAGCCAAAGGCAGTGGATGTTTCGCCATGTGGGGGAGGAAACTTCTCCAAGAATCTTTGCCAAGGTGGCCAATTTCGTGGGCCTTGGTGGGCCCCAACCAAGTGGGCTTCAATTTGGGGTTTAAAGGGGATTTGGTTAGGTTTTGAGATGCTATCAAGCCCAAAACTAATTTTTCTTGGTCCAATCAAATTTCCAAAGTTTAAAGGGTTGGATAATGATGTCATGACAAGGATTTGATTAATTAATAGTATGTGGAAGTGATTTAATCATGTGATTAAACACAATGCTAGAAATCGGATTTAAAAGGGTTTGGAGGCCAACTTTAGGGTTTGGGGAAACCGTTTAGAGTTTTGGTTTCAATCAAGCTTTTGGGGTTTCAATTGGATTCCAACCATTTAGGGTTTTGCTAGGGTTGAAACCCTCTTTGGTCTGGCACAATTTGGTTGAATAGATGAAACAAGGTTTTGCTTAGGTGGCATAATCTCACACCTTCATTTCCTTCACAAATCTATATAAAGGTTTCTCTTTGTGCCAAGTGTCTAGTACCATTCACTATGTGTGGCTAAGATCTTGTCAAGTGTCAAAATAAAACTTCTCTAACCTAATTTGGACATTCCACATTGTGATTTTAAAAACATTGCATTGGGTGCGCTTATCCAGGTTACTATTCACTTCTAAAAAATGCATAATAAACTTAGTACTGAAAAATCCTAAATATTCATATTAACCTATAGTGAAAATCGTTTACCAAAATTCAACCCCAAAGTGCCCCTAAAAATAATTTCACAATTTCGAACAGTCGTTTCGCCCGAAATTATGAAAATGGGTTATTGCGCGATAAAATTCTAAATAATCCATTGAGCCTGATGGCGTAGACCATAATGCATTCTGACACTTCTAACTACCTCAAATAATTAAATTCATATATCTAGCATCATAGTGAGTGGTAACACTGACTATGTTGACACACTAAAACCTACACGATTGGTCGATTCGTAAAAACTTATGGGGTTTTCACGAGGTTCCTAAAGTTAATAGAAATTCCACCGGTGTAACGCCCGTCCTTGTGGTGGGTCTTTTTATAAAATATTTTGAGAAAGGATGACAGGAATTACTGTCCGATTTAAAACTTTTTGCTTTCTTCCCAGGGTGCAAGACTCTACATTTATAAAATAAAAATGTGCTTTTGCAATAAAAGAGGTTTACAGCTGAAGACATCAATTTTAATAATAAAATGCCTCTCTTACATTTGAACCTCGTGCCTAAACTTTCGTGCTCTTCCCCATGGCCATGCCTGTCCCGACGCGTACTTCATTTCCTTTCCTAAAATGAGTCGAAGACTCGTAAGCACTACTTCATGCAGTTAAAATATAATAACGTAGATTTTCATTCATGCATTCATCATTCGTACATACTATACTTACATGCATGCGTGCATACGTGCGTTCATTTGAAAACGTCACTGGACGGGGTTTTCCTTTCTTTTCATAAAACATTTCACCCGTCAGTGCCCGCATTTCTTAAAGTGCGTTCGTGCATGCGTACATACGTACATACATACATTCTTTCTTTTCACTTTCATAGGCCGGTACACACTGTTACGCCCCGTGTGTTAGGGTTAGCGGCCCTTTGACCTGGATTCCGCCCGTACCCTTTCATTCATTCATGTGGCCGTTACGTGTCTTCATACATTTCATGCTTTCATTCATTCTTTCATTCATTCATGCCAGCTCTGAAGAGCTGGAGCTTCATTCATTCCTGCCAGCTCTGAAGAGCTGGAGCTTTCATTCAATTCTTTCTTTCATTTAACATGAGAAAACATTTCTTTTCGTGAGAAAATATCATTTCATGAGCATGGGCTCTAACGTCCTCTTTCATGACGTCCACGAGCATCACCTCACGGCATTCACAAAAGTATCAGTTCGTACCGTCCATAAAACATAAAGCACGGGCTCAAACTTCGCCTTTGTGGCATTCGTAAGCATCACCTTGAACGTCGGCCTTCATAGCGTCCACGAGCATCACCTCGAGACGCTCGCGACAGCGTCTGTCCGTAGGATCCACGAAGGCGTCAGCTCGTCTTTCGTGCATTTACATCAGTTTGTTTTCTTTGAAAATACGTACAATAAATACATCTTATAGTCATCCATTCGCATGCGTACAAGTAATAACTTTCGATGCGTAAAAAGGGGCTTTCATGGAGGGCCCGTACGTACATATACATTTGAAAGCATAGCATATTCTTTCGTAAGCATTTTCTTAAAGATAAAAGCTTTTCCTTTTCGTTTCGTAATTTCTAGAAAACTCCAGAAGGGCATGAACATAATACTTACCTGGACTCCTTGCTACTTTCATACCATGCAGTCCATTCATGCGTGTGTCAGCTGGCAACCTACATGCATACATCATCTTAACGTCATTCTCTATCTAATGCATAAGTAACTTAAACTATAAATAGAACTACGCTATACTTAGAACACTCTCATTCTATCTCGTGCATTTACGTGCCCTTTACTACGTTAAAACCTTCGGGGACCCATTGCGGTCACTGCATCTTCCAACTCAGGTCTTGCCTCGAGTGCTCATTCACTAAACTGAACCCATGATTCACCTTATGATTAAGACACTAAGACCTCTGTCTCATTCTTCTCATTAACCATGCTCCGACACATGACTTAGACCAACTAAGTCACGCATCCCTTCCTTAGACAGCACACTCGTCACTATCTTCATGCATCTTAGCCCATACTAATCCTCATTCCCATCTATACAAGACACACGGCTCTAAACCAACTCTGAGGCTTAAGCACAATGTAACTATATTTAGGACAAATTACCCATTACATATGGTGAATCCGTCTGGTACACGTGTCTCACCAGATTACACATGTACCTTACTCCTTTTATCACCTAAGATCAACATATAACATGTTGATCACCTGCCCGTAAGGCTGAGGGCCATATTCCGATACCAACATTCTCTTAACTCGGCTAGCATGACTTTTCATGCTATCCGTCCCTTCTTACAGTTCATCCCAACACTTAGTGTGACAAGGCTCCATTCATAACCACGCATTGCGTCACATCACATAGCTCGAGACTACTCTCAAGCTACACCATGACCTTGTCACGTCACCTGATATCCTGTTACGTCATTTCTACACTAACTTCTAACTTATCACGAGTATGGTTCCTCACGTACTCCCGTCACATCGTGACATCTCGTCACGTTCCCATTACGCCATTTCAAAGCTAACTCCTTATCCATTATAAGCACGACTGTCAGTAACCACGTCACTTCGTGACGTTCCCCAATCATGCTTCCGCTGCATACTCTTATACTTGTTCTGCTACTTCACGCATACTCCTAGCCATAAGTCCATGACGGTGACACTTGTCACTTCAGACTACAAGCTGCACCATAACTACTTCGGGACCCTGTTCCACAGTTCCCGACACTACTCATCACGTTCCATGCCCATCAACTGCACAACCATCCTTATCTTTGCGACACATAATATTGAGTGTCGCTGCCTCATGGAGTACACTCCATGTATACTCCCTTCACATATGGCACATCACCACTATGGCATACCCGCCTTATGGTGCATCACTCTACCACATGGAGTACAACTCCCTTCACATACTCCATTTACATGTACTACGCCACATCACCCTTATGACATACTCGCCATATGATGTATCAATCCACCATATTGAGTACATTCCACAAGTACATACCCATCACGCCACATCACCATTATGGCATATCCGCCACATGGTGCATTACTCCACCATATGGAGTACATTCCACATGTACTCCATTCATACACACCACGCCATATCACCATTATGGCGTTCACGCCATATGGTACATCACTCCGCCACATAGAGTATACTCCACGTGTACTCCATTTACACTCGTTCCGCCACATCACCATGATGGCATACCCGTCATATGGTGCGTCACTCCACCACATGGAGTACACTTGACTTGTACTCCATTCACACACCACACCATACAGAGTACACTCTACATGTACTCTTCCCAATCCACAATACGCCAGGAGAGTATATCTCACATATATTCTCCTTATCTCACACTATGCCACACACAAAGTACACTCAGCGTGTACTGTTCCCACTCCACACAACGCCACGCCATCCATACAGCACATGCCTCACAACTACACTGCACAGCACAACCATGCCATCATTACAACACAAACTCCACAACTGCATTACACAGCACAATCCACAACACTTCACAGCGCACTACACAATTAGCCCAACACTTCACATACACGGCACATCACATCACCACACTACACAGATATGCCCAACACTTCACAGCGCACTACACATCGTACCTCAATACTACACCATCATTCCCCTAATATTAATAGCACAGTCCATAACCTAGTCCACTAATCAATATCTAACATAAATAACGAGGGATAGAAAGTTATACCATAGACGGAATAACCCGTGCGTTGCTCGCTGATCGTCACAGTCGATGACGTCGAAAAGGACGTACGGGGTGGCTACACCACGTACGGGAACTGTTTGGGCGTTTGGATAGCTAAGTGTGGTCTTGGAAGGGCTCGTGATGGCCTCGTGATGGTGGTGAGGGGCATAACATGGCGGCTCTAGCCGTGTACAGTGCCGATCAGTCACATGCAGTGACTATCCATCACGTGCAGTGGTTACCCACCACATAAAGTGGTGGTGGTTTGGGACCTTGGGCTTGGCTAAGGGAAATGCGGTGGATCACGTGGTGGCGTCGAGGTGGCACAACGGTGGCTCACTGCAGCGGATCTGGCCGCACAGTTGGTGAGAGGCCGTGGGAGAGTGAGAGAGAGTGTGCGTGCATGGGTGACAGATCGAGGCCGTGGGTGGTTGATATAGCTTGGTGGTGGCCTGAGGAGGCTGATGACTGTGGTTACCCACCGTGGGTGGCAGTGCACGGCGGTCCAAGTGCTTGCAATCCGTGCGTGCGTGAGGGGGAAACCCGTGCATGGAGGAGAGGCTATGGGCCTTGGATCCAAGGGAGGAGGAAGGGGGAGGTAAGGGGAGGCTCACGGTGGTGCCTGGTGGTCGCGGGAGTCGCGCACGGCGGTACACGGTGAGGAAATGGGTTAGAGACGCATTTCGAGTTCTTGCCGTGGAAGGAGAGGGAGGGCTGCGCAACAGGGGCTGGCTTCGGTGGATGATGATGGCTGGCAGGAGGAGAAGCTGCCATGGGAGTGGTGGCGCCGGAGGACGGCACACGGCGGCGCTACGTGCATCAAGCCCATTCGGTCTTTACACTTCCAAGGAAGAGGAAGAGAGAGCGTGAGAGGGAGAGGTCGGTGCGGGTGTGCTAGCCGGAGGAAGGGGGAGCTGATGGTGCTTGCGGTGGGAGCTGCCGATGCACGGCGGCGCCAAGCTGAGGCATGGAGGCTTCGGCGTGGGATGCGTGCTGCGCACGCCGAAGGAGAGAGGGAGATGAGAGAGAGGGCTAGGGAAAAAGCTAGGGAAAGAGAGAGGGGGTCTGGGTATTTAACGCAATCCTTTCGTCTTGGGGGTCCTCAAAACGATCTAACGTTGAGATATTAAAATACTGATTTGAAAATGCGTAAACGATAACTTAATTAAAAGCACTCAAAGGAATTAAGGTAAATATTATTTTAAAGTAACTTTAGTTTATAAAATAATATTTATTCATCATTAATAAATGATGAAGTCTTATTTAATATATTTAAAAGGATGAAACCATTTAATTTAATTAAAGCTTTCAACATAATTTAAATCCCAATAATATTTCAAATAACTGGAATCATTTTTATAATTAATATTAAAATGTTCTCCGACAATTATAATATTTTGGAGCTCTTCAAAATATTATAATTGTCTCTTTTATAAACAAGTTGAACTCAACGACACTGGAAATACCTCATATAAATATTTTCAGTACATTTAAACACTGGGCGTACTTTAGAAGTCACCTAATATCTCGAGAAGCACGTCGTCATGGTTCGGTACACATGACAATGCTTGCAGTTGCCAATGCCAGACTGTTGCATAATTCCGTCATCGAAATTTGCTTAAGTCAGAAAGGATGAGTCTTACATAAGAAAGAGAGAAGCTTACGTAAGAAGAAAGGAGCGGGGGTTACAACCGGTGAATTTCTAGTGGGTTGTTACACCAATGATCATTCACGTAATACAAGCTATGGAACAGTGCAACATAAATTTGGGCCTATTATTATGATTATGTGATTGAAGGTCATGGACTGGTTTATTTCGTTAAATGGGCTTATTTTATTAGTTATAGGAATTAGTCTAGAATAATTGAGTTTAAGGATGCTTGGCCCACATATGTCTTATTTCTTATGAACTAGAGTTTTTAGGAAGGCCTTCTATTTTGGCCAAGGGCTTATTTGGAAAGTTACTTTTTAGGAACTAGGGTTTAAAGAGGTACTGTGGCGAGTTACTGTAGCCGCAGTACTATAGCTGCGATACTATTCACTTAGGGGCATTTTTGGAAGATGGGGATTTATTTTGGCTAGTGTTTAATTAGGTTTTGCTTTAAATACTCTTTGTACCCTCATTTTAATTAGTATATGAAATTTGATGAATTTATTCATTATGAGTTAAGTTTATCTCCTCTAGTTCTTGATTGAACTTTTGAACTTATCAAAGGTAAATCACAACCTTTGTGGCGTTCCTCCTTGTAATCTGGGTTCTTGAGACGAGTTCTTCAACGGATCTAGATTTTAATATAATCTTGGTTCTTGAAACGAGTTCTCATCAGGTCTAGATTCTCTATCCATTGACTTGATTTTGGCTTTCTTGGATGAGTTTTCAAATTGATTGTGGGTTCAAGAGATTCTAGTCCCGCGGGTTCATATAACTAGAACTTGTTCATTTTAGGCAGTAACCTTTTTGAGTGTTATATTCTTCTCTTAAATGGTTATAGTTTTTATATGAACCCATGTTATGGATATAGATAGGAATGCTGTAGGCTATGAGAAGAAGGCTTTGCCTCATAAAGAACGTTACCCGCCTCTTCACCTCACCACGTGGATGGATCGAAATAGTTTCAAGGCAATGATGGCACAGGACGAAGTTGAATCTAGCCGAGCAGCAGAGGAGCACACTAGAGCCGCCAACCCTGAACCCGCAAGGTCAGGATCATCTATGTTATCGACTCACCCCAGACGTTTGCAAGTACTAGATAGCGACAGCGAAGAGGTCAAGCATCACTCTGACCTAGATCATAACGTGGTGTATGATTCGGACAATGACACTTTCTGCTACTAACCCCAGAACATCATGTTGATGGATATCAACGCACCACCACTGGCACCAACTAGCGATGATATGTCCTGTGATGGATAGTAGGTTTGGTGAGTAGCATCTTCTCATTATTATTGATGGTTAGTACTTCGTCGATTTCATGGACGAAATCTTTTTTTTAGGAGGGGAGGATGTAACATCCTGCTAGATATTCAATGGTAAAATTTCTTCAGACTTTATGAGTCTCGTGAAAACCCCGTAAGTTTTCACAAATTGACCAATCACGTAGGTTTTAGTCTGTCGGCATAGTCAGTGTTGCCACCTACTATGTTGCCAGAAGCGTGATTTTATTAATTTAATGTAGTTAGAGTTGTCAGAATGCAATGTGATCTACATCATTAAACTCAGTTGGTTACTTAGGATTTCATAGCACAATAATCCCATTTTCAATTTTCGGACGAAATGCTAGTTTGAAAACGTGTTTTGTTTATTTCAAGGCACTTCGGGGTGAATTTCAACAAACGAATTACATGAATAGTTTAGTATGTATATTTAGGATTTTACAGTGCAAAGTTTATTCTTCACTTTCCTGGAGTGAATAGTAACCTCAAGAGTAGCACCTAGTGCAGTGTCTTTAGAATCATAGTGTAGAATGTCCAAATTAGTTTAGAGAAGTTTAATTTGGACACTTGGCAAGATCTTAGTGACACTTGGTGAATAGTGTTGGACACTTGTCACAAAGAGAAACCATGAGATGGATTGTGAAGGAATCAAGGTGTGAGATCAAGCCATCTAAGCCAAACCCTATTTGATCTGATTTCTAACATTGTTTTAATCACATAATTAAATCACTTCTACATGCTATTAATTCCTCAAATTCATGTTATGATATCATTATCCGTGGCCTTTAAATCTTAGAAATTTGATTGGACCAAGAAAAGTTGGATTCGGGTTTGATAACATCTCAAACCCAAACCAAACCCTCTCTAAATATTAAATGAAGCCCACTTGTTTAAGGCCCATTAAGGCCCACGAGTTTTGATCACTTGGCAAAGTTTCTTGAGGAAGTTTTCCCCCACCCATGGTAGACCAACCTCTACCCATAATGATGGAAACCAAGGTAGGCCCAGTCTAAAAGATCCTTTGCAAGTTCCAGATGAGCCAATTACAAGATTAAGAAGATCAAGGAAGCAATGTAAGGATTGGTGCAATCCACTTGGGATGAGTTTAGCAAGAGCCCAACATTCAAGATGAGCTTGAAGGATGAAGATCTAGTTTTGATTCATTTGATAAGCTATGGAAGGGGCCAACAACATAACTTAAAGGCTTTGGGCACTTGAAGGCTTTCAACTTATTTAATTCATTTAAAAGACTTATTTTATTAGTTTAGAATAATTGAGTTTATTATGGGAAGGACTTAAGGGGGACCTATGCAAGGGCATGTTGGGAAAGTTACTATTTTATTGATCTAGGGTTAGGGTTTTACTGTAGTGAGTACTGTAGCCGCACTATAGATGCGGCACTATTCACACAAGGGGCATTTTTGGAAGATGGAGACTTATTTTGGCTAGGGTTTTAATTAGGTTTTCTTTTAAATAATCTTTGTAGCCTCATTTTAAGAAGTTTTATGAAAATTGATCAATTTATTCATTGTGAATTGAGTTTTACTCATCTTGTTCTTGATAGAACTTTTGAACTAATCAAATGTAAATTACAACTTTTGTGGCATTCCTCCTTGTAATCTGGGTTCTTGAGACAAGTTCTTCAACGGGTCTAGATTTTGATATAATCTAGGTTCTTGAAACGAGTTCTCATCGAGTCTAGATTCTCCATCTGTTGACTTGATTTTAGCATTCTTGGGTGAGTTTTCAAATTGATTGTGGGTTCAATAGATTCTATTCCCGCGGGTTCATATAATTTGGTATTCAAAGCAAGGTTTCCAATCAGTTCTGATTTTATTTTCTAATTCTTGCTTCTTTAATTTTGATTCTAGGGCTTCATTGTTCTATGGTTGCAAAAAAAAAAGGAAACAAAAAGTAGGCTGCCGAAATTCTTAGGGTTTTTGGTTTGGCTGAAATTTGCATCACCTAAGGTTTCAAAATTCTACAGTTTCTTGCATCTCTAAGTTTGTCAATTGATTGGAGTGTTGTTCTATTGATTCTCTTCTATTTCATTATCAATTTTGAAATCCCTTAAACCCACAATCAATTCAAAAATTCATTTAAGAAAGCTAAAATCAAGTCGATGGATGGAGAATCTAGACCTGATCAGAACTTGTTTCAAGAACTTAGATTATATTAAAATCTAGACCCGTTGAAGAACTTCTCTCAAGAACCCAGATTACAAAGAGGAACACCACAAATGTTGTGATTTACCTTTGATAAGTTCTAAAGTTCAATCAAGAACAAGATGAGTAAAACTCAACTCACAATGAATAAATTCATCAAATTTCATAAACTTCTTAACATGAGGCTATAAAGAGTATTTAAACTAAAACCTAATTAAAATTCTAGCTAAAATAAAGCCTTTTTACCCAAAATGCACCGGGATGAACAGTGACGCATCTACAGTAACCTCTTGAAACCCTAGTTCAATAAAATAATAACTTTCCCAACATGCCCTTGCATAGGCCCCCCTTAAGTCCTTCCCATAATAAACTTAATTAGTCTAAGCTAATAAAATATGTCATTTAAATAAATTAAACAAGTTGAAAGCCTTTAAGTGCCTAAAGCTTTTAAGTCATGTTGTTGCCCTCTTCCATAGCTGATAAAATGAATCAAAACTAGATCTTCATCCTTCAAGCCCATCTTGAATGTTGGGCTCTTGATAAACTCATCTCAAGTGGATTGCATCAATCCTTGCATTGCCTCTTTGATCTTCTTGACTCTTGACCTTGTAATTGACCCATTTAGAACTTACAAATGATCTTTAAGACTAGGTTTATGTTGGTGCCCATCATTCCCCCTCTCCAAAAGGATTCGACCTCAAATCTCCACTTGAATCAAAGGGAAAAATGTTAATAACATTGAAAATAGCAGAAACTACTTACCTGCAAGATCCACTTGGTATGCATTATCATTAATTTGTTCAAGAATTTGGAATAGTCCATCCAAGATACTCTTGTTATCAACTGGAGTATCTTGTGAGTTGAGTTGGTGCATAGTATTGCTCAAGAAAAAAATTATCTGCTGTGAATATTGGATAATGAAATATGCATGTTAGGAACATTGCATCTTTATCTGTCATGAACGGGGGCAGGTAACCTTGTGTTGCATGTCCCGACGCTTCAAATGTCTGTCCAATCCCAAGTGGAATCTGGGGGGGTCACACAACAGCTAGAACAACCTTTGTCTAGAATGGAGCTAAAGCAACATGCATCTGATATTGAAAATCAGCAATAAGAGAGTAATGCCCCATATGTTCTCAATAATGTCCAAAGGCCAAAGAAAAGATCCCAAGATGATAGTCAACAAGGTCAGACACAAAATAACTCCCTACAAAATCCCTAAACAAGTGGGATGCTGATTTCTGAAAAAACTTCCTTGTCAATATATGAGTAAGATAGAAGACCTAGTCTAGAAGGTGCATCTCAATATGTAAAATTACAGATAATGAGTAATCAATAGGCGAATTTTCGGTAGGAAAAAGAGAGAGATAGAGAGAGTGAAAATAGAGAAATAAGTTTACAAATCAATATGGCTTGAAAATTTTTTTGGGAGGAGAAAGAGAGTGACAAATCATAGTGACGGTGATAAAATATTTTGATAGGAGAAAGAGAGAGAGAGAGAGAACTTCCAAAAATTTTGTGAAAGAGGCATCGAGAGGATAGAGAGAGAGAGAGAGAGATCACAATGGCCGTGAGAAAATATTTTGACAGGAGAGAGAGAGAACTTTCAGAGAAGGAAAATGCTAATTTCCCCCCTCACTTTGACCGCTTGTGTACTTGATTTTTTTTTTTTAAATGAAACTTCTCATTAATAATAACAAATCAATTACAGAGTTTGTCAAACAAGACATCACCTGAGATAAACTCAGGACTCTCCTCGATCATTACAATCTCATCGCTATAATTAAAACTAAACTTAGCTAATTTGTGTGCAACACCATTTCCTGCTCTAGGTACCCATGCTACCTTCCAATCTTATTCTCTTAAGTAATTCTTTGATATCATCCACTACTTGCCCAAACGAAAGCCAATTTTCTTCTTTACTACTGACTGCCTTCACAACACGTGCATCACCTTCAAAAATTACATTGCTTAAGTTAAGTTCATGGCACAAAACCATTACTCTAAATAATGCCAAGCATTCGGCTAGCACTGGTTTGGAATTAAAACTTTTTTTAGAGAAGAGTGTAACCAGAACTTCTCCTTCACAGTCCTGAACTATAACTCCAATACCCATTTCCTTAACATCCTCGTGTAATGCAGCATCCCAATTGGCCTTAATGTAACCTTCTGATGATGTTTCCATGTTCTAGTGTTGTTGGAACTAATTCCTCCTTGCTGACCTTCTTGCCTTCTCACTGTGCTGTCTTAAACTCTTCCATCAGCTCATTAGTTCCCAGAACAAGACTTTCTGGATCAGTCATTCTACCTTCAAATAGAAAAGTATTCCTATGTAACCATATTTTCCTCAACATAATAGCAAACCAACGAAGAGTAACATGATTTAGTGTCTCTGTGCACCTTATCCAAAGCTCTAAAAAATTCATTTCATTCACATTCCATTTTTGCACTGGACTTGCTGTATCATTCTATATATCATTAGCCACAACACACCTCCACAACACACGAACCTCTGTTTCAGACTCTTGCTTGCAAACCACACAAATTGGATTGTCTACCACCTGCTTGTTATACAAATTTTGTCTTGTTGGTAGCACCCCTTAACAAGCCTTCCACATGAAGCTCTTCACAGTCCCTGGTATCTCCAATTTCCGAAGCTTCTTCCAACACCTTTCCATACCATTCCTTATAGAAGTCTCTCCCTGCAGCATATGTTTCTGATTTAGAGCAAAATGATACGCACTCCTAACACTGAAATTTCCATCACCTGTATATCCCCAATAACTCTCGTCGGGTACTCCAAGGAAACTAATAGGAATATTACAAATCTGTTTTGCCTCTTCCTCAGTAAACATTTCAGCAGCTAACTGCTCATTCCAGCTGTGATTCTCCTTGTCAATCAACTCATTTACTCTTG
The DNA here is from genome assembly GCA_002916485.2 of Juglans nigra. Taxonomy (NCBI): domain Eukaryota; kingdom Viridiplantae; phylum Streptophyta; class Magnoliopsida; order Fagales; family Juglandaceae; genus Juglans; species Juglans nigra. The sequence goes on along the minus strand of PKSI02000040.1, from coordinate 5,710 downwards.
CATCTCGATCTAGCCTACTAACCTGGGGTTGAACACTGAAATTTTCTGGAGGGTGAAGCCATTTATGCCCCCATATTTTTATATTTTGACCATTACCCACCCTCCATCTTAACCCTTTTTTCAACAATTCAATTGCTGAAAATAGACTTCTCCAAATTAAAGATGCACCCCTCCCTAGTTTAGCCTCCATTAAGGATTTCCTCTTGAAATACTTTTCTTGAAAAATCTTTGCCACCAAAGAAGATGGAAACTGCATCATTCTCCAGCATTGCTTGGAAAGCAAAGCCTCATTAAAACACTCCAAATCCCTAAACCCCATACCTCCCTCACTCTTAGATTTGCCCATTGTATCCCATCTCTTCCAATGAATCTTCTTCTTCCCCTCCCTACCACCCCACCAGAATTTAGCAATAATGTTAGCAATCTCATGACATAAATTCTTTGGTAGCCGAAATACACTCATCGTGTACATAGGTATAACTTGTAATACACTTTTGATAAGTACTTCTTTTCCTGCTTGTGATAGAAATGATTTTTCCAACTTTGAATTTCATGCCATAAACGCTCCTTTATTCCTCTAAATGCATTCAATTTAGACCTTCCAACCAAAGCTGGTAACCCCAACTACCTTTCGTACCTCCCACACACACCACCTCCCACTTCTTGAGTAATATCCCTTTTCTCATTAGCTCTAGTATTAGAACTAAAAAAGAAAGAAGATTTATATTTATTAAGCATCTGACCTGACCCTGCCTCATAAAGTTGCAGCAATTCATGAATCTTCTTCCATTCAGAAACCTTTGCTCTACAAAAAAGAATACAATCATTCGCAAACATCAAATGATTGATACATGTTCCACCTTCTCTCACTGAAACACCTTTTATATCCCCCTTCTTGTCCGCTGCATTAATTAAGGAGCTTAAACCTTCAGCACAAAGGATAAAGAGATAAGGTGATAGAGGATCATCTTGTCTCAACCCCCTCGTTGGGCAAAAAATCTCCCCTGGAATACCATTAACCAAAACTACATAGCTTACTAAACCGACACACTCCATCACCATTGGAACCCACTTTTCACTAAATCCTAGCTTTACCATCAAAGCTTGCAAATACCTCCATTCAACCCTATCACATGCTTTGGACATGTCTAACTTCAAAGCTAAACTTTCCACCTTTCCTTTCTTGCGAATCTTCATGGAATGTAGAATTTCATAAGCTATTATAACATTATTAGTGATCAATCGTCCCGGTAGAAATGCACTTTGGTTACAAGAAATAATTAAAGGTAACACTCTCTTCAACCTATTAGCCATGACTTTTGCAATAATCTTATACATCACATTACATAAGCTAATAGGACGGAAATCACTAACATTCACAACATCCTTTACTTTAGGAATTAAAGCAATAAAAGTGGGATTAAAAGAGGAAATAGTACCCTCTCCATTTAGGAAGCTAAGAGCAGCTTTACTAACTTCATCTCCAGTAGCATCCCAATGAGTCTAAAAAAAACCTGTCGTGAAGCCATCCGGTCCCGGGGATTTAAGAGGCCCCATCTGTTTGCTCTTTTTTTCCAAGTAATATTTTCTTGTTCCAGTATAAAACCGAGTCTCAATTGAATTTCCTTCTCCTTTTGAATGTTATATTCTTCCTCAGTCTCCTGTAATGTCTTCAATCGATAAGATAAAGCCATTAATTCCCTCCCCTTGTTCTTATCCTGTCCCTTGCTCCATCTCCTTATATCTCTACCACACCTCTCAAGCAGATTCATCACATTATGCATAGGATCAGTAGTAGACCCCCTCTCTTTCTCCAACTGTTCTTGACCACACTGCCACACTCCTCTTCTAACTCCCACCTTGCCTCATATTTGAATAAATTCCTCCCTCTTCGAGTTTCCTCTTCCCTACCTCTAAACCTCATTAGTAAATGCTTATGATCCGAGCTTCTTGCCACTAACACTTCAATCCCATAATCTTGGAACATACTAGTCCAAATAGGATTAGCAGTCACTCGATCTAATCTCTCTTTCGTCTATGTTCCATCCCCATGTTTATTACTCCAAGTAAACATATCTCCCTTAAAACGAAGATCATGCAAGTGACAATTCTCCAACACTTCTCTAAACCTAACCATCTGAGCTTCCCTCCTCGGCTTCCCTTCCCTCTTCTCATTACTAAACAAAATTTCATTGAAATCCCCAAGAACACACCAAGCACTTTGAAAATCTTGTTTTAGAGAATCCAAAAATTCCCATGCTTCAGTTCTCCTTACTGCATCTGGTTCACCATAAAATCCTGTTAGTAACCATCTCAATGGAGAGTCCACATCTCTAATCCATGCACTTATATGTTGATCAGAATAATTAAGTACATCAACTTGGTTTTCAACTCTCTCATAATAATGCCAATCCACCACTTCGACCTCATGCATCCACTGCAAAACAACCATCATACCCCAATCTCCACTTGAGTCTACTAAATCAATCTGCACTTAACTTTGTTTCTGATGATGCCCAAAGAATAATGCAGTAGTTGTAGCACAGCTTTAGGGTGTCGATTCCACAGATAGACAAATTAAAAGAATTGTAGAAGGTACAAAGAAACTAAAGAAAGAGATTAAATGATTAATGGAGAACAAAAATTAATTTTAAATGTAAATTAAAGTGAAGCAAAGTGACTAAAGGAAAAAGTATTCAAGTTTGACAAACAGTAAAGTATCGGGAATCCCTTGCACAAATATGTTATTTTAATTATTCTTAATTCATTGAATAACTCAATTGAGAACTCAATTCCTAATATTCTCAATCGGAAGGCATAGATTTATAAACCAAGATTAAACCAAATGTAACCCTTTGAAAAATCATTCACCACTTTTAAAATACGTAAATTATTATCACTATTGAGAAAATCTAACGACGACAATATACTCAGGAAGTAATATTGCAGCAAAGAATTAAATCAATATAGATAAATAATTGATCTAAACATAATCAAAGAACTAATCCATTCAATAGAAAAAACATGACTGAATCCATAAACAGAATAAATTTTATGATTATTCGGAGAAGAAAATATCAACAATGAATTGAAAATGATAAAACAAAAGATTTTTAGTAATTGAAAATCAAATACATAAATGAAAAATTCCATCTAATGTGCAACTTCATCCCTAGCCATACTTGAGAATTTAGTTACCCGTAAATATAATGGACAACAAAAATCTCAAGAGAAAAATAGAGCAAACGGTGGCCATAGAAATTAATTTCAGATCTTCCTCCTTCAAACTGAGCCATCTCCCCTCTTCTAAACTCTCCAGTTTCATGCTAATGATATGCTTAAATAAGATAAGAAAGAAACCCTAATGTCTTCATATTCCCACACACAAAATCGCCTAAATTTTAGGACTCAATTTGGTAGCCATGTATGCACTTCAACCGTTCACATTTGAAAATCTTTATTCGAGACAACTTTGTAGCCATTTAAGATAGCTTTCCAACGCATCAAGAATTGCATCGATCCTATATTTGAGTGAAAAGTTATGATTAAAATACTAAACTATGTCCATTCTGTCTCCTAGCGCATTTTGGACTCTGATCCAAATTACTCTCAAACCCCATCATTATCCTTATTTGAAGAGTCCTACACGCGTTGAAAGATTTTAGGTTGTTCCAACGTCTTACCCACTCAAAAGTCCTTTGAATTTGAATGGGTTTGGAATTGCTCTTTTATAGACTCTGAAATTAAACATAAAAATTTGCTCAGGAGTATCCCAAAGTAAATAGAAACTCAATTCAAGAATACACATTAATTTCAATGATTTCTATTAACATTTTAGCATTTTAATCCAATAATAGGGTATTTAGAGTGCACTTTCGTACACTCATCACACCCCCACAACTTGCTTATTGCTAGTCCCTAGTAATTTCTATGCTAAAGAGATGAAATAGATGAGAATCACTAAAGTAGGCCACCAATTCACATTTTCTAGACTCACATATCAAAAAAAAAAAAAGTAAGGAATCCAATAACCCATGAAGATCAATCCACTTATAGCAATTCACAGAGTGTGTGTGTGTTCTCCAAGCTATGACTATCTTACCACTAACCTTGACACATGCAACATCAAGAACGTCTCAAGCAAAAGGTTCAATTCCATAACTCACGGGTATAATAGTGTTTCGTGTAAGGGCTCTCTCTATGGAGTTGACAAGTGGTGTACACAATCACATAGAAATTTAGGTAATTATGAACAAGCAACAACCAAGCATTAATCTTATGATAGGAACAGTAACAAATGAGAATTCAACCATTCTTTCCAAAAGCTTACTTAGGATCAGAACGGTCAACACAAAAGATTGTAACGTGGCTTAGGTTCAGGGCTATATGAAAAAAGGAAAAAAGATTCAAAAACTTCCAAGTACATACAAAGGGAATCTTATTAAATATCTCAGTAGACCACACTTATCACTTGATGTACTCTCCAACTTTTCAGATCATTGAATAATGCCTCTTTTTCCTTTCTTCTTTCTTTTTTCATTTTTTTTTTAATTTGGTGAACAATTATGTCACCCTAGTATTTTGTTATTTTTACCCAGCCTTGGTATTTTTGCCTTTGAAGCTCACTCACTTGAACACCTTGTAACTCATGTTCTTCCCTTTTCTCTCTCTCTTTTCTTTTTTAATTCCGTGCAAAAAATTAGAATTCCACATCTAATACACACTTAGAAGTAACAGGGAGAGGGAAAATAAGTGTGTAAGTTATACTCCAATGTAGAGAGGTAAGGATAATGTGGGCATATGAAAAGAAAAAGCTACATGTGTTTATTGGCTCAAAGTTGGCTGCTAGGGGTCTATGACAGAAATGATTAGCTTGAAAGGTTTAAACGTTGATCCTAAATTGACGTTCTTCATATCCCAAGTATATCCACCATCTTACCACAAACCATGTAATGATATTCTCACAAGAAGTGCTCAATTCAACAGATCAACAAACATTTATCACAATTTACTGCATTTGTAGGCTCTCGATCCTCTCCAAAACTCACACGAATACTTAAGCAAAAGAGTTCTCTAGCTGCATGTGTCAAACCACCATCTTACCACAAATCTTGGATGAGTGCATTAGAGGTTCTGTGAATGCCTCAGCAAAAATGATTATGGTGGGTTCAGTGAATTCATGAAGATGGCTATGAATGAGAATGAGTACACATGTGAAAAGGATGCACGTGTGATGCAAAATTAAAAAAATTTGACATATGAAAATATGCCACAAAGTTCCAACAAGCATTTTAAATACTGAATTTGCACCACCACCCCCCAACTTAAATGAAACATTGTCCTCAATGTTTAAGAATCAAATTTGAATGGGGAATAACTAAAAATGATAGGATACACCTGATGAGTGACGTGGGTAGCTCGCTAAGCACCTAAGATGGTAACGTGAAATGACAAAATGAAACTAACACGCAAACAAAAACAAAGAAAACAACAACAAACAAAAATGAAAAGAAAGAAAATAAGAGAAAACAAAAACAAAACAAAATAACAAAACAAATAAAGAAAAACATACCTGCGTGGTTTGGTCAAGGTTGATAGACCGGATCCACAAATGGAATGTCTTCCACATCCGGAACTTGCCTATCAATTAATACTTTAAGGCGTTGACCATTTACTTTAAAGATCCGACCATTCTTAAGGTCCTCTATTT
>PKSI02000036.1:0-13343 GCA_002916485.2 Juglans nigra | reverse complement strand
GTAATCACAACCACTGATAAAGGATCCTCGAAAAGTAAGGATTAGTAATCTTTTTAGAATCGATATGGTTCGATCTTATCTTATACATACGCGAGGAAGGTAATAAAAAAAGGAAAGAAGCCAGTTAGTCTTGGCTTTTATAACTTAGAGCCGTGCGAGAGAAAGTCTCATGCACGTTTTGCATGAGAGAAAAAAGTGAGGAATCCTCTTTTGACTATGACTCTCCCACTCCAGTCGTTGCTTCTTTCGGTTACTTCGAAAGTAGCTGCTTCGCTCAGCCACTCGAATTTCGATATTCTTTTTATTTTCATCAAACACGACTGGCATCTTCTTTGGAATCCTAGCTATTCTTAGCATGATAGTGGGAATCTCATTGCTATACTCAAAACAAGCATGAAACGTATGCTGTGCGTGATGCGTCCATGTCAAATCGATATGTATTATGGAGAATAAGTGTTTTAGCACTCAAGGGGGTATATGCAAGCTATAACTTATATGCTGTTTCGATTCTCCCATGAATCTAGGAACTGGGGGCTGGCAGTGTACATTTGGTCCAACGTACCGGAACTGGATAACTTCGAGAGTAGGCAGGATTTACACAAGGATCCTTTTTTTGTGGCTCCCTTTCGGCCCGAAGTCGGCGAGCCCTTGAGAGGCTTCAGCCACTAGCAGGTTTTGCGGAAAACGTCAGGTATGCTGCGTGTGGATGGCAGGCAGTCTATAGTTTCTGGGTTCAAGAGGACTTCGTACGAGCGTTGTGTCTATCTACTTTATCTAAAAATAAGCAAGTTATTATGGACTGGACGGAAACCCAGAAATAACCCCTCACGGGCGAAAATTAGAGCAGAGCCCTTGTTAAGTTGAAGATCAAACAAGGCCAGCGAATTGAGTATGATTGGATATGTGATAGCTAATCTACTAGACCAGGAATATCACTGAACCCGATGATGGAAATGGGCGCAGGAGACCCGGTTGAGCTGCGAGAATGTATTTCTTAGTGTCAGGATCCCGCTGACCTAACTGCGCATCAAAGAATTAGTAGATCTGGGGCCGCCCAAAATGGGAATGGGATAGAGTGAGGAAATTAGAAGCTCGAATCTGAGGATCGGGGGGAGTCGATGCCCCAGGTTAATACGTGCATTCAGAAACCGGGACAGACAGGAATAGGGTAGGGTGATCGACCATGCAAGTATGAGAAGGGGGGATGCGGAGCGCTATCTAAAAAGCTACGATGGTGGACATATCGATCCCATACGGCTTTATCCGGCCATTGAGACCTTAAGGAATAAGGGGAGTATGCGTATCGCGACCTGCGTTTGTACATCTCCTCTCTTATTTGGGACCCTAGTCAGCGCGGGGGGCGGCCGAGGAATCGAGAAATAGGGGGTGAGGGTCGTTCTGTTGGAGATAGATATAGAAGTCATCCGCCAGAGAAGCACAGCGGGGAAGCAATGGAGGTCCGAACTCGAACTATATGCATAAGGACACAAGCGATTAGAAACTGGGACGCGAGACACACGCCACCGTTGTCAGATATTCACTAAATCACACGAGAGGAGAATCATAGTCAGGGAATACGAAGGGACGGCCAAGATGCCTTGGGTGGTGAAATGGGAGACACGCTAGGAACGCCAAAATCTCGTGCTGAAAGAGCGGGGAAGGGGCGAGGCCTCCGCTGCAAGGCATAATATTGAGAAGACTCAGGGAATGGAGCAATTCAATAAGCGGCCGCCTGTCCTGTTGGATGCCATACGGCCGTCTCCGTTCCGGGCCGAGCCGAAAGCGAATCCAGTACTGCTTGGGCGTGGATATCTGAATAGGGACAACCGCCCCGTGGATATCGTGCGGCGGAACAAAACAAGTAGAAGGAGGCTCGGGGCGGGGCCTGAATGGGGAGGAGCCATAGGGAAGGTATATTACACCATATAGGGGATCTTTCAATGGAGAAGATCCCGGCGCCGAGAGACGAAAGAGAAGGTCTACTATTTTGTGAGTGGTAGGCAGGGAAACCAAGGATTCGGGTGTGTGCGCGGATAGCAACAACCCGTTTCATCCCGACAGTCGTATTTGTGTGAGGTGCCAAGGGGAGGGAAAGCGGTCATTAATTGGAAATCTTTGGAGGGGGGAGGATAGCTCGGGTTGTTCGCGGGGCAAGAATTCTTGTTAGGCAGTTCATAGCTCCATACAGGTGGGGAGAAAAGAAGATTCAATGCGTGCCGGGGGCAGGCAGAAGGATGAATTGGTCCCGAGCTAAGGTCCAAAATAGGGGAAAAGAGGGGTTTCCCACGAGGCGGCTGGGAGGCCCCCCAGCAGTCTGGGCCGCTGAAAGCCCGAGTGTCCGGGCCACATATCGTTCCGGGCGAAGGATGGAAACCTTTAACGTGTGGACATGAAGCCATTGCGTGGGCAGCCAGAAAAGCATCGGGTGGTCAACAAGGTCTTTGCCATTGACCAAGCGGCGTCCGTTAGATCGGAACGGATTTGATAAATTACGGATAACTCTCGGATGGAGATATTAGAACGGAAAAATCCATTATAGATAATGAATATTGGGGCAAGCCAGCCGCCTGGCGATAAATCAAAATTCGCAGTGCGGTTTCTGGCGTATTCTTGCTAACCCAGCGTTGAGGATAGGTAAGTGGGAGAGGGAAGCTGTTGGGGAAGGAAGAACGCCGCCTTTGGCATCGCGTCATCGGCAAAGGACGGCGCGATGGGAAAATCACAGAGACAAAGGGCTGATTTGGGAATAGGAGAACAAAAATGGATCCTCTGCCGGGTGCCAAGGCAATTGGCTTATTGGAGAAAAAAGCCTGGGGGCGTGGGAGAGCTACGCGGGCGGGTACGGCACGGGTCGACGCGGCAAGAACGCCGAATCATGCGCGGGGAGGAAGCCGCCTCTGCAGCAATAAAGATCCGCGTGCCCCGAAGACCGAGCCCAATAGGAACGCCCAAGTCAAGTGGGCGGTCTAGTTGGTGTTCGAAGGCCCAAGTCGCCATAGCAGACCCAAACATGGATGTGAAGTTTGCCGCCTCGATAGCGGTGGCCGGGCGAGGACTCCGGCTCGGGGCCCCGGCTGCAAAACTCCGTGAGATGGGACAGAGAGAACGCGACAAACGGAGAACAAGAGCCAGTTCATCAGATCTAGGATTCCCGTCCGGGTTCGGGCCGAAGAACATGGCACTCGGGCAGTGCAAACTGACCTGCAAGCGTGGTCCGTCCGGAGGAATCCCCACCGAGGGTGCCGGCACTGCGAATAGCCATGAACGAGAGCAGACTCATTCGCAACGAGCCATAGAAGTGATTCATTTGTTGCAGCGGTCCGGAGAGACCAAGGGTCGTGAGCGACCGAACCGGCAGAACAACGCAAAAGAGAAGAAGTATCGTTGAATTTCCTTCCTGCTTCGGGCCCAATTGTTGCGATTAAGTACCAGGTGTGGGACAAATAAAGATAGCCAGTCGGGGAACTTTGAGGGCGGCGTCATATCAGAGAAGTATTCCGAGGACCCTATGGCAAAGGCACCTTACTTAGAACCCGTTAGCGTGTTTTGGCAGACAGCCCGTCATCTCTGCATGAAAAAGGATCCCCCCATTGATTCATGACACCGATTCTTACCTGGGATCACGCACAAAATTCCCGGGTGGTCGAGAAGAGCCGATCTAATTATAGGCAGTGGCTTAATGAATTGCTGCTGTGTAATACATAACTACGATAGGCACTCATTGGCGAAGTGCTACAAGACTACATCGCCGTAAAAACCCCACCATGGTTATGGGACCCGAATCCACTTAGTATGGAACCTTCTTCCTAAGTGAAACCTCCATAGTATATGAAACGACGCTGATTAAAAGTGCTTTCGTTGTTGTGGAATAAGAACAATGGGCCTGCGATCTTTCTGCACTGATCTAATTGTCATTCGGAAAGATAGTAGCCGCGGCCGCATCATACCATTTCTGGAATATGAGCTCATTGCACCCCAGAACATCACCGGACTATTTCTAGTTGCCGAAAGTGCTTAACATCCCTGGAGACGATAGTCACTAAATTAGACCGGGGCTACGTATCGACTCATTCAATCTAATCATGATGTTGGAATCCATAGTATGCAGGAGCCCATTGCTTTTGCTATTCGAATTGAAGGGTGATATAAAATCGGTCTATTTCCGCATCATTCCCATAGTTGCCGCCTTTCGGCATCGTTAGAAAGCTCCCAGTTCTAGCTCAAGGTCACCACACGCGTCAATATCGTCCACCTATCCCCAATATCGTTAATATCTCAAATAACGAAAACTTAGGCTTGTTCACTCCAGGATTACTGGTTCAGGAAAATTACTGTAATGAAAGGATACATAGGCGTTTTCCCCGCTAGGTATTTGCCTGAACAAATAGGACCGTCCATCTCCGTGATATGTAACTATTCACTAAAAATACCCCTACCGAGGGGTGATAGGGGCTAATGCGCGGAGTATGGCGAACAAGGGGTTCTTTACATGAGATGGGAAAGAGGAAAAACGAATTATGCCCCACACGAGGTTTGTGAATCAAGTGATGTCTGCATAATGAGCAAGCGAATATCGTTCTTTATGCTAAACCCAGCCGATTGTATTGATCCTCTAATCTCATAGATACTTTTTATGACATGTCAAATAACACGTTATCGTTAAGTACATTGTCCTCCCGGTTGTTCAATCATTTGATCCCCAGGAGTCATTCTTTTTGATAATTGATCACTATGAGTCAGACCTCCATAGTAGTTTGATCATCCTTTTGTTCTGTCGTTAATAGGTGGACGAAACCATGAACCAAGAACTTCTCTCCTCTTTATCATCAATCGAATTATCACTGTTCACGAGACCCCCGGATTCTATTATATAGATCCAATCACATCAACGTTCACGTTTTTTCTTTTTCTTATCAATGCATAGATCTCTCTTACTTCGTATGACTTAGAGGTCTCGTATTTGGCTCGACCACAAAGCGATTCGAGATTGAGGGCTTTGGTCTGATACTTATGAGATCGATGAGATGGATATTCAAATTATTTCTCTTTAGAACGTATTGATTTGACCCCCATATTCTAGCGGGGGACTACCACCCCCATATGCATGTTGCCCGCCAGAAGCATAACCCCAGTATGTCTTTCATCTATAGAATCTCCTAATGGTTCCCAGAGAGCAACTAGAAAGAGGCATCTTTAACCATAAAGAATTCAGTTCAGATGTAGGATACCTATCCAGAAGTTTTCGAACTTTCCAATCATGTTATGATGGAATCATCAAAGATTTGACCTTTTCGAACTCTGTCTGTAACTCACTATAGGCTCCTGAGAAACAAACCTCGCAGAGATGTGTACGTCAACGAGATATCCCAGCAACACGAGAAGGAAAAAGGATTTTGAATAGAGGAACTCCCGAACATTTGGCGATCTCAGATGTGTCGATATCAACGCGTGGACCTTATTATTTCGAGTGAATTTGCATTCTCTTTTGCGGACCAAGAAGAAGATTATGTGTATTACACTTACTCGAAATCTCACTTATCTGATTCACCTCAGTGTTCTTCCACACTTTTTTCTGAAGCGAATTTCGCCCCCTGATTTTATTTGTCTGATCCATTATGGGCCCAACTAATATCATGAAAAAATTTGGATACAAATTTTGGTTGTCTGGCTACTCAGTATCGGGCAATATTAGTCTGACCAAGTGTCATCTCTAAAAGATAATATCACATTAGTAGATATTTGTACCCTGTCGACCCCCCCAGTAAGGAACCCATGGCCTATCAGTGTTTGGAATAGAGATTCCATTTCTGAGAGAGTTTGAAAAATCAGCACTATCTCGTTGAAAAGTTCTATAAATCTGCCCTTTACTCATAGGCATTTTCTTTAGACAAAGACTCCGTTTGCTTACCTCGTTTTTTGGCAATGGTAAAATATTTTCTACAGAACCATGGTCTCGCTGTGAATCAAACCAATTCGTTCCTGAATTGGGAATTGATGATACTGTGCTGCAAGGTCTCTCTCCCTTTTTCTGGAATCAGCTCTCGATTAGAGTTTCATATCTGAAAGAGGTTTATCAATGTAAGTTCCCTTTCAAACAACTGACTATTTGTCCCTCTTGTAGACGGTTGTTTCCGTTCCCAAAAATATGTCTGCGAGTCGAGTGTAAAATAAATCTTCTATACGAATACCGCGATATGGATCGGATTCGAATTTGGACAATTTAAAATGTATGATTTGTACAAGTTATTTTTTTTTTCATTACCTTTCTCTGTCACACCACTTTGTGCGTGGAAATCGCTTTAGGTCCACCTGAATATGGTAGATACCTGTGACTCGTCGATTGGGTGAAATTGTATCTCTCTCAAAAAATAGCATGTTTTTTTTTTACCGCCGCACACACAAGAAAATTTTTTGATTTTTTGTTGCGCCCGATGAACAAGATATTGAGGATATTCTGTCCCACGTGTTTTTAAACATCGATTATTATTGACATCGGCCACTTTTTCCACATAAAAAGGGACTATTCGGTTTTGTTACAAATCTAAAGCAGTAAGAAGTGATGTGGATAGTAAGGATACCCCCCTAGAGTTCGCAGGATGTGTGCTTTATAATGAAGAAGAGATATCATTGAATCTTCGATGAACACTGGTTTTTGGTGTCGGGATTGCGGCCATAATTGTCTTCGCCAGCGGGGGATTATACATTCTCTGACGAATAGGCATCCGTGTTGATCAAAAAAGTAGATTTTCCTGCGATGAATTTTCTAGTATGGAATTGGACATGCATGTCAATCAATCCACTTATATTTGGGTAGTCAGTATGGAAAAAAAATGGTGTTTTGTTTGTTATATTGTGTTCCCTCCATTGATCAAGAATCACGTATTTCTGGGAAATAATCGTATTTCAGGAGATCAGTCACAGATAAGAAGGGTTTCCATTTTGTCATATCCATTGTACAACGAGTTGGGGAACTACAGATTCATTGGTTATTTTTTTTTGATTTGACCAGACGTTTTTTGATCTGTTTCGGGACGTTTTCCCCAAGTGGAGTCGCCTGTGGATCTAGGACCTTTTTTTGACCTGGGGCAGTATTGCCCGAAACCCACACAGAAAAAAAGGGAAGTAGTGTGTTAGACAAAAATGAGCTAGAAACTTGTTGTTACAAACAAAGCGAGGTAACTAGTAAACCATGGGGGAGCAACACAAGAAGGAAGTGATACGTATTCTCAGTGAGTTTCAAACCCTACTCTTGTTTTGGTTGCTAACATCCAGATCAACCTTCTATATCTGCACACTAGTGATAATCTGTAACTGTTTTTTCATGACTACGAATACTTGACATTTTTTAATGTAATTACGTCCCCTTCGTTCAGTCAGAAATTGATTAAGGTTCCCATAATTGTGTCGCTGGATAATCTCTGCCTTGCTTCCCATTGGACCATTGTTGTTATCATGACCCCGCATTATTAGGCCTCCCGATTCATAGTGTGATGACCTTACGAGTCGAGAGCGACTTAACACATACGACGGATTTCCCTTTTTTTGAACATTTGTTCTTTGTGCTCGTTTTTCATTTTAATTGATAATTTATGTTGGTTGACCCTGTAATATTGCCTTGAGGGATTTTATGATTTCCGAGTCTCAATTTCCTATTGGATCTCCTTTGAACTTGCCATTTTCGAAGTTGTTGCCGAGTTGCGATGGAAGCTAGTCATTAAATAGCAACACCGACTTTTCAATTACCATTTATTTATGATTTACCCACAGGCTGTTATATTGGATTTGGCATTCATGCATTTTCGTTTTTTTGTTTTTATATGATGGAAGACTGCCTCCATTATGTTGTTTGCGTAGACATAATTACCATTATTTTGGTGTTTGGGTTTTCTATTCCAATACATCGTATTCTTTTGTACGCGCAGGATCGGTTTTTACCACCAGGCCCCATTTTTTTCTGATGCTTCGACTAAAAGGATTTTGGGTTCCTAAGTCCTCGAGGTAAGAAACACCATGTGTATTTACGTTTTTTTGGTTTTTGTCACAATGGATTTCATACCGATTCATTGGAGGCGTTGAAGTACCGCCATTCAGAATGGTGTTTTTGCTCAACTGCTCTAGTGATCAGGAATCAATAGAAAGCGCGCTAAATCCCTTATAATAGATAAGCCAGATACGCTCGCTGGGTTGATGTGAGAGTTTTTTAGTGTAGTTTCGATCCCCGTGATATACTTTGCCCGAAATCTTCGACTTCTTTTCTGATTCAAAAGTCGTGGTGTATAACATAGCGTGTATCCCCCCTATGGCCCCCAGGTTTCCCGGTCACGAACTAGATGAAATAAATCACAAAATGATTTTTGTTCAAGAATTGAATAGAGAAGCTTAGTTGCGCAAAACACTGGTCCATATCACAGTTCATCCTTCGGAAAACCATAGTCAACATCCCGATCTGATGAAAGTGAAATGGGATGAATTGAGACGGGATAGTTGTAAATAAGGGTAATATTGTATCGTTGAATAATAGATTAATGAACTATTTCTTTCTTTTTGTCCCGATCGCCTGGAAGGAACAAGGATATAAGACATCCCTTGTTCTATTCTTCAACATTTCGTTTTCTTGTGAATACAATTGGTCGTATCTCTATATGGAGCCTCTCAGTAGGATTCGAACCCAGATGTCAAGTTCTGACCCATCTGTCATGAGAAAAAAGAAAGAATGATGGATCTTGTATAGGATTCCCCAAGAGAAGTTGGCTTCGTATTTCCGTTCCCGGAAGCAGATGATTATTCATCTGCTGTTCTCATTGTTTCCGATAAGATAAGCCGGGGACAGTGAGGACTATCTCGCAGTAAAAGGCAGTTTAGGGAATCGGTCTGTTATTCTATCTCTGTTCTGGTTCCGTTGTGAAGAAAGGAAGGATCCCAAAGAATTCGATCTTTCTTTTAGTTGGTTGAAGGATCTCTCGTTGATTGATCCACAGGGGAATTGAACTGCTCGATATTCCGAATCCCTCATTATGTATACTATGGAAATCGACGGGAATGATTTTTTCTGTATTGTAGTCAGAAGATCCTTTCACATATTTGCGCTAGAAATCACCTGTTACTTGAAATTCGAAACTAGGATCTTTGGTGGAATCGTCATATTGAGGAATAGTTTGACGTCATACTTACGTTCCGTACCGTGCATGCAAACCGAGAACGCCTTGTTGTTACCAACCCTACACATGTGGTCCCAACGCAAATCGGCACATTGCTCACTCATATGCGGCGATCCAAAATCCACCTAGAAATTGGTGCCGATTCGGGCCCGTGTTATTCATCCGGGGGGCAACTAAAGCTTCTTTGACGCATCTTGGGGTTGAATTGCCCCCGGCCCAACTAAAGAAGAGAGCTGGGGCGGAATTGTCAGGACCCTATGCAATGATGCACAATTTGCAAAGAAAATCCGCCACTTGTTTTTCGGTCAGATATGAGATGGGGAAACTCTGGCTCAATAGTCAATTATTGATGTGAATGAATAGGGGACCGCAGTCGTATTTTTGTTGTTTGAAGGAAATCCTCCACCGGCACAATTGGAAGTAGTGTATTTTCTACGAGAAAATGGCAACATGAGATGAACAAAGTCCATAGAATATGCACTTCACTAAGCATATCTGAATAGAGCTGGACCGAGAATCTCAAGTTGATTATGTGGTTCAATCGTCTTCTCTTCCTCGGGAGAAAGATCGGATCGATCAAAGACAATTCAACCATTATCAATCCGGTGTCCTTGATCGCGTGGCATGCATGCAAGGTCCATATAATATACAGCAAAAGAAACTCCAGTATATTTGATATCTGTTCGCTATGGGAGAGTAATGAGATTCTCAATTTTGACCAGCGGATCTGTGGTTTTCAATTAGAGGTATTTTCATACTTATTCAGAATCCCTCTTATTGTTGTCCGACTACAGTTTTCTCTTTACCACTCACGCGAATAACCCCAGTTTATTCAGGTCTGCAATGGGGATGGGTGGAAGCACTTTTCGTTTATTTGGGAGGAGCCACAAGTTCTCTCACTCTTTCGGATCAGTACAGGAAAAACGGCTCTCAGAGAGATCTTTTTTTTTCCTGCTTTGGAAGATACAGGTTGCGAAAACCATCAAAATTCCAGTTATAATTGTGATTGCACTGGGATGAGTTCCAAAAGATCGTCTTTCCCATATGGACATCAGTTCTGTTTGGTCCCAATGAAATTCCATAGGTATAGGATGCTACGGGTTTTGGTCAAATAGGAGATTTGTGTTTCTTTCGACGCATCAAATTCACGATTGTTATAGTGAGTGATATAAGATGATAGAAGCCAACCGCTACTGTCTTAACATAGTAGTAAACTAGCAGCCCCGTGAGCGTGAAAATCCTCGATTTTGCTTGTAGTGGAACCTCCTGTGAATTGCGGTGACAAGTAAGGATAATCAAACGGGATTAGTTTTTGGGGGGGGGTCCAATGGAGTTTATAAAAAACGGTTCTGGAAAAAGAAAAAAATGGGGAATTTTAATGAAGGATCCCACTGACGTGAAGTCCTTGGGAATGTGGGTTGCCATGAATATCTAAGAAGGGAGTATGAGTTGAGAGATTCTAGTGTGAATGGCTAACTTTTTTATGTCCGTCTCTAAGATTCTGAAATCACCCCCAGGGATTTTGGATACTGTGATGTTCCTGTCATTTGCCATGAGCATCCTCCTAAATTGGACAATGGATTCTATCCTAATATGATTTCATTTCAAGTGGCATGTGGTTATTTCACCTCACCCAGGATGTAGCACGAGGATCCGCCGTGAGCACATCCACTGGATGGTGATGGTTAAAGGCGCCGACTATATATTGGCGAATTTTTTTCTTTTTCGATTCGGTTTTCTGTTCAGCATTCATTACGGATGGCAATTCCCCCCAATGTCGCACAATATGGGACCCCTCCAATAAGTCTAGCTTGGAAATGGCTACTGGCTGTATCAAGGAAAATCTCAGGCATCGTCATGAGAGGCAGTAACAATGCAATGGGGGGGGTGTTGTGTATATTCATCTCAGGAGAGTGCCCTTCTGGTATTTGGAAGAACAGTAAGAGGACTTGCATCTTATTCTTACCATACCTGAGGACATAAAACACTACATAGGGAGAGGAAAATAGCAGTTTACTTTGAATGGCAAGATAAAGATTTCTTTAATGCGCGTATTTACAGACAAAAAGTATGGCGGTTATAGTTGGGTAAAAATCAATATACTTCTAATTGTACGAAATCGGGATCGGAACTAGGACAGAAAATAAAGCATTGGGGGGGTCGAACATCTTCATTTGGTGTGTCAAGGTAATAGCTATGAGATAGTCATCGACTCCCGGGAAAAGGGTAGAAGGCCGAATGGGACCTATTATGGGACAATACAATGCATTACAGAGGACGTATCGATCATTACGCTTTGTCAACCGGGAACAGTTCTCTCTATTCCACCTCTAGAAAAGAAAGAATCTTAAATCAAAATCACTTAATAGCTCAAATGGCGAATGACAGTTTATTACAAAACTTCTACCCCGAGCACACGACAATGGAGACCGTAGACAGGCAAGTGAATCCATCCCAATCCACGAAATAGGTTGATCTATGGACAGCACATCATTGTGGTAAAGGTCGTAATTCTCGAGGAGTCATGTAGAAATCAGGGGCAGGGCATAGAGGGGAGAGGGTCATAAGCGTCTATACCGTAAAAAAGTCCGAATTTTCGACGGAATGAAAAAAGGAACATATATGGTAGAATCGTAAACCATAGAAGTACGACCCTAATCGAAAATGCATACGGGTTAGTGTCATCATACACTATGGGGATGGTGAGAAAAGAGATATGTTTACATCCCAGAGGGGCTAATAATTGGAGACT
This sequence comes from Juglans nigra, assembly GCA_002916485.2. Lineage (NCBI taxonomy): Eukaryota > Viridiplantae > Streptophyta > Magnoliopsida > Fagales > Juglandaceae > Juglans > Juglans nigra. The sequence continues at coordinate 1,433 of PKSI02000036.1, read as the reverse complement.
ATACCATTGTGTTTCTGGTACAGAAGTAAATCCTATAAAAATGGGAATGCCCTGCGCCTATCCTTTCGAGTGCGGTTATGAACTATTGATTTACGTAAAGTGGAATGAACCAATTAGTGGAATGGTACAACCGAAACCTAGAAATCGGGAATCACGGGTGATTCCAAATTGATGTAGTACCTCTACAGGATACGACCTCAACAGAAAAGCTGAAGAGGACGGCAGCAAGTGAATGGAGTTCAGTAGTTCCTGCATTAAAATGAGTGCTTGAATGCTAGGAGATATAGTAGATGATAGGAGTAATGAAAGAGAAGGACAAAATTGTTCATAGCAAGCGCGGCGAACAAGACCAGAAGCGCCCTTGTTTTCAAAAGAGAGGACGGGACCGATTATTCACATTCATTTGATGGGATCAGCGGCAAATTGAACCAAGCTAAGAAGTGGTCCAACTGCGAAAGGATTCCCGTGGGAAAATAGAGATGTTCTCCTACGTTCCAAAAGGTAATATATGTGGAACCGTATAGACGCTCATTTAACAATAGAGTACAATTTGTCAGGTCTGCATGCTAACAATGGAGCCAATAGCCCAGATGAAGGAACGGGAAGGAACACTAGGATGAAATAAGAAGATATAACATTTATTTAAAAAAAGTCGCAGAGGTGAGAGTCCTATTTATCACATCATAGTGGTTACGAGAAAGTCGTTATAGCGATATTTTTTTCTACTAGCTAAATATAACGATATATATATAGATCAATAACTGTATAATACTATGCATCATCTACATTCAAGAAGAGCGTTATGCGTTTGGAAAGAGACATGATACGGTAATGGGGAAGGGGGAACGGGTTTGAGGTTGATCAAAAAGTAGAATACTACTATCAAGCACGATATAGGCCCAGTAGGCACGGCCAAATACATAACACAATAGAATCAACGACTTAGGAAGGGGCCGTGGACATCTATCCTAGCGCAGCACGGTGGCGTCGCCACTGTTAGCGAAAACTGATTTGCAAAAGATCGGGGAGGAAGGAGTGGGGAAATCTCTGTGCCCACATTTACATATTACACAAGTTCTGGGAGCGTCCGTTTGCTATCCAAAACTGCCTCAGCAACAGTCGGGACAAGTGGGGAATGTTGGGGTGAACCAAGAAAAGTTTGGGTAGGAGCCGGATCTTAAATGTTGGCGTAGGTTAAGCGTCCTGGTATTAAGAGGAGTAGTATGAAAGACCATGTAGGACCATCCCAGGGGGGCTGGTGGGTGAAGGTGGTATGGGGGCGGCGGCCCAATTTGGTAGAAACAAACCCGCCGCAGCACGCAACCCTTGGGGTTAATCCTGGCACTTGGAAGAAGAAGTAGAAAAAGGAATAATATAGTGATAATTTGATTCTCGGTCGCCGTAGTAAATAGGATAGGAGAGAAATAGAATTT
>PKSI02000033.1:7771-15271 GCA_002916485.2 Juglans nigra | reverse complement strand
AAATGATATGATTCAACCTCAAACCCATTTAAATGTAGCGGACAACAGCGGGGCCCGAGAATTGATGTGTATTCGAATCATAGGAGCTAGTAATCGACGATATGCTCATATTGGTGACGTTATTGTTGCTGTAATCAAGGAAGCAATACCAAATACACCTTTAGAAAAATCTGAAGTGATCAGAGCTGTAATTGTACGTACTTGTAAAGAACTCAAACGTGACAATGGTATGATACTACGATATGATGACAATGCTGCGGTTGTTATTGATCAAGAAGGAAATCCCAAAGGAACTAGAATTTTTGGTGCGATCGCACGGGAATTGAGACAGTTAAATTTCACTAAAATTAGTTTCATTAGCACCTGAAGTACTATAAGTATAATAAAGATGAGACTCCAATATAATATAATTATAGCATTTGAATAAAATATGAATAAAATAGATAAAATGAATTAGTAGATTTTTCTCACGCATATATCTTTAACAATTCATATCATAAAAAAAATATATAAAGAAAAAAACATGTTGATCATATCAAAATTCGGGGGCAACAATAATTTTAGTTTATCATGGGTAAAGACACTATTGCTGATATAATAACTTCTATACGAAACGCTGACATGAATAGAAAAGGAACGGTTCGAATACCATCTACTAACATCACCGAAAACCTTCTTAAAATACTGTTAAGAGAAGGTTTTATTGAAAACGTGAGGAAACATCAGGAAAGCAACAAATATTTTGGTTTTAACCCTACGACATAGAAGGAATAGGAAAGGGCCATATAAAACTGTTTTAAATTTAAAACGGATCAGTCGACCCGGTCTACGAATCTATTCGAACTATCAACGAATTCCTAGAATTTTAGGCGGGATGGGAATTGTAATTCTTTCCACTTCTCGGGGTATAATAACGGACAGAGAGGCCCGACTAGAAGGAATTGGCGGAGAAATTTTATGTTATATATGGTAAGCTTTCTTATATCCAACTTAGATATGGAACTTTCCTATTAATTTGTGAAAAAAAAACGGGTTTCTAATATAACTCTCCTACTACATTAGTTAATACTTCAAAGAGGTTTTGTTTTACCTGGAATAAAAGGAAAAAAATGGATTCATGAAAATTTAATTACTGAATCACTTTCGAATGGTATACTTAAGATTCGATTAGATAATGAAGATCGGATTCTAGGTTATGGTTCAGGAAGGATTCGGCGTAGTTTTATACGTATACTACTGGAAGATAGAGTAAAAATTTAAATAAGTCGTTATGATTCAACCAAAGGGCATATAATTTATAGACTCTGAAACAAGGATTCAAACGATTAGTTGATTTATTTTTTCAACTTCAATATTGCTTTCGAAGAGATACAATTCGAAAGTTCACAATTTCAAGAAACTTATTTTCTTCCAATAAGTAAATTCGAAATTAAGTTAAGGAATGACAAATATGAAAATAAGAGCCTCTGTTCGTAAAATTTGTGAAAAAATGTCGACTGATCCGTAGACGGGGACGAATTATAGTAATTTGTACCAACCCGAGACATAAACAAAGACAAGGATAATCTTTCTAAAATAAAAGAGACTTTCTAAGGGACTGGATATACAAATAAAAAAAAAAAGAAAGGATCCGTTTTGACATGAAATGGATATATCCATATATCTCTGACTTATATTTATGAGATGATAAAATATGGCAAAACCTGTACCAAGAATTGGTTCACGTAGGAATGGGCGTATTGGTTTACGTAAGAGTGCGCGTAGAATACCAAAAGGAGTTATTCATGTTCAAGCAAGTTTCAACAATACCATTGTGACTGTTACAGATGTACGGGGTCGGGTAATTTCTTGGTCCTCCGCTGGTACTTGTGGATTCAAGGGTACAAGAAGAGGGACACCGTTTGCCGCACAAACGGCAGCAGGAAATGCTATTCGGACAGTAGTGGATCAAGGTATGCAACGGGCAGAAGTCATGATAAAAGGCCCCGGTCTCGGAAGAGATGCGGCATTAAGAGCGATTCGTAGAAGTGGTATAATATTAAGTTTCATACGAGATATAACCCCTATGCCACATAATGGATGTAGGCCCCCTAAAAAAAGACGTGTGTAAAAATAAACAAAACATTTCAAGAGAAAGAAATAATTTAATGATTTGAACAAAGAATAATATTACTATGGTTCGAGAGAAAGTAATAGTATCGACTCGGACACTACAATGGAAGTGTGTTGAATCAAGAGCAGATAGTAAGCGTCTATATTATGGACGCTTTATTCTGTCTCCACTTATGAAAGGTCAAGCCGATACAATAGGCATTGCAATGCGAAGAGCTTTGCTTGGAGAAATAGAAGGAACATGTATCACACGCGCAAAATCTGAGAAAATACCACATGAATATTCGACCATAGTGGGTATTCAAGAATCAGTACATGAGATTTTAATGAATTTGAAAGAAATTGTATTGAGAAGTAATCTGTATGGAATTCGTGGTGCGTCTATTTGTGTCAAGGGTCCCCGATCTATAACTGCTCAAGACATCATCTTACCACCTTCTGTGGAAATTGTTGATAATACACAGCATATAGCTAACCTAACGGAACCAATTAATTTGTGTATTGAATTACAAATCGAGAGGAATCGCGGATATCGTATAAGAACACCAAATAACTCTCAAGACGGAAGTTATCCTATAGACGCTGTATTCATGCCTGTTCGAAATGCAAACCATAGTATTCATTCTTATGTAAATGGGAATGAAAAACAAGAGATACTTTTTCTCGAAATATGGACAAATGGAAGTTTAACTCCTAAAGAAGCACTTCATGAAGCCTCACGTCATTTGATTGAGTTATTTATTCCTTTTTTACATGCGAAAGAAGAAAAATTAAATTTAGAAAACAAGCAACACAAAGTTACTTTACCCCTTTTTACTTTTCATGATAGATTGGCTAAACTAAAGAAAAATCAAAAAGAAATAGCATTGAAATCTATTTTTATAGACCAATCAGAATTGCCTCCTAGGATTTATAATTGCCTCAAAAGGTCCAATATACATACCCTATTGGATCTTTTAAATAAAAGTCAAGACGATCTTATGAAAATTCAACATTTTCACATCGAAGACATAAAACATATATTGGACATTCTAGAAATAGAAAAATAGAAAAGCATTTCGTATAAATTTGAAATCCATTGGATTTCATTTTTTATTATTATTTAGATTATTTTAAAAAAACTTAAAAAAAAAAAATGAAAAGAAAATGGGTTTCGAATCTTTAGCACAATCCATATACTCAGAATAGATTCAAAATTTAATTGAATAGATGTATCTAGGGAGAATTCACTTTGAAGCGACTATTCCCTAGATACATATGTCGTGATATTTTATTTCACAATTATTTCAGAACTGAATCAATTTAAAAAAGACCTAACGTTAAGGATTTATCAATAGGTAATGTTGCTCCAATACCCAACCAAAGGGCTACTGCAGTACCAATCAAAAAGACAGTTGTCGCTACGGGACGACGAAATGGATTTTGGAATTTATTAACATTCTCCAAAAAGGGTACGGTTAATAATCCCGCAGGTACTGAAACCATTAAAAGAACACCCAATAACTTATTGGGCACTGTACGAAGTATTTGAAATACGGGAAAGAAATACCATTCAGGCAATATTTCTAAAGGAGTTGCAAATGGATCTGCGGGTTCACCAATCATTGATGGTTCTAGAACCGCTAAACCTACGTTACATGCAATAGTGCCTAGAATTACTACTGGAAAAATATATAAAAGATCATTGGGCCATGCGGGTTCTCCATAATAATTATGACCCATACCTTTAGCCAATTTAGCTCTTAATACAGGATCATTCAAGTCAGGTTTTTTTGTTATTGGGATAGGTGAATTATTATGGATCCATCCCCCGAGGGAACCGGACATGATAATTTTTCATCATCCGGCTCGAGCACAAATCAAACGAATGCAAGTGATTCAGTTCTTACAGGTAAATGCTCAATACCCAAGTAGGCTTAAAAAATTGACCATGATCAAGTGCTTTCTGGGTCGTCTCAGACCTTGCGATTGGATTTTATTCCCAAAAAATAAAAAAAAAAAAAATTGAGACTTTTTACATACAAAGTATTTACTTGTTACTAATAGAGTCTAGCCTCTGTTCTTCTTTAGATCCCTTGTTGCACTCCGATAGTATGATATATCATAAATCGGGTCAATGCAAAAGAAATGAGTGCATTTCCATACTATTAAGTAAGTGAAATAGATAAAATAAGTAAGTGAAATAGATAAAACAAAATCTGTATTATGCCGCATCACTTATTCTACTGGATCTTACGGAGCCTGTTCACGCACCATATAATCAAGTCTGATCATAGAAAAGATTCTCTTCAAGTGAACCAGCCTATCCTCTGTATGGGGCTCTTACACGGTGGTTGGAACAAAGACACATTTAGTTGTGAATTCAAACAAATGTGGCAGATAAGGAATATATCTGCACGGACTAATCAATAGTTCAAGTCACACACTCCCATAATCCATTTTCTCTTCGGAGAATTCACTTCAACCATTAGTGTCAAAGAAATAATACAATTTTGTGGGGTTGAAGGGAAATATCCAAATACATGTTTTATTCTTTTCAATAATCCATATTTATAGCAATGAAATCCTATTGTTCCTACCCTGAGTGAAGTGATAAATGACTGATTACAAATATCTATGATCTATATTATATTCTTTATTCTCTATAAAGGACCAGAAATGCCTTGCTTACGTATCATTGGGAAGTGCATTAACATAAATACGGCAGTAAGCAGAGGTAATACAAAAGTGTGTAAACTATAAAAACGAGTCAGAGTGGATTGTCCTACACTAGCACTTCCACGTAATAACTCTACCAAAGGCGATCCTATTACAGGAATAGCTTCCGGTACACCTGTTACAATTTTTACTGCCCAATAACCAATTTGATCCCAAGGTAAGGAATAACCAGTCACACCAAAAGATGCGGTCAATACAGCCAAAACCACACCTGTAACCCAAGTCAATTCACGAGGTTTTTTAAAGCCACCGGTGAGATACACACGAAATACGTGCAGGATCATCATTAGGACCATCATACTTGCCGACCATCGATGAACTGATCGGATTAACCAACCAAAATTAGCTTCAGTCATTATATATTGAACAGAAGCAAAAGCTTCAGTAACGGTCGGGCGATAGTAAAAAGTCATAGCAAATCCCGTAGCTACTTGTACTAAAAAACAAGTAAGCGTAATTCCGCCTAAACAATAAAATATATTGACATGCGGAGGAACGTATTTACTAGTTATATCATCTGCAATCGCCTGAATCTCAAGACGTTCTTCGAACCAATCATAGACTTTATTGAGATAGGTAAACTCAAGGAACTCCCCCTCTGAGAACCGTATATGAGAATTTCATCTCGTACGGCTCAAACAGAAACACCCAAATACTGGCTATAACGGATATGTGGAATAAAAAGTTTGAAACTTCTTTAATCCTATGATTCAATCTTTCTCTAAAGATACGAAAGAATAAAAATCTGAAAGCTCTTCTTTGTGGTTATAATGCCAAACTATCAAGTTGGCTCATTCGTCTTTATGTTGATGGTTACAGGCCTCTTGAATCTTCTATTTACCTATTTTTTTTTTCTTTTCTTTTATTTGTGTGTAATGCAGCTTTACTTCTGTTTTCTTTATTATTGATAGGAATTCTCTTGTTAAGACCCTATAGAATCGATTAAAACCTCAGATTCATACTACAACCACGATGATTCAATAAAACCTTCAAAATAAGTCCCAAAATTCTCTGAGTAAGAATCGGTGTTATTCAATGAATATATATAATGAATCAAAATACAAAGAACGGTTTGTCCTTTAATTCAAAATAAAAAAAGCAGAAACAGAAAAAAAATAAAAATATCCCTTTGGTTGAATCATAACGACTTATTTAAATTTTTACTCTATCTTCCAGTAGTATACGTATAAAACTACGCCGAATCCTTCCTGAACCATAACCTAGAATCCGATCTTCATTATCTAATCGAATCTTAAGTATACCATTCGAAAGTGATTCAGTAATTAAATTTTCATGAATCCATTTTTTTCCTTTTATTCCAGGTAAAACAAAACCTCTTTGAAGTATTAACTAATGTAGTAGGAGAGTTATATTAGAAACCCGTTTTTTTTCACAAATTAATAGGAAAGTTCCATATCTAAGTTGGATATAAGAAAGCTTACCATATATAACATAAAATTTCTCCGCCAATTCCTTCTAGTCGGGCCTCTCTGTCCGTTATTATACCCCGAGAAGTGGAAAGAATTACAATTCCCATCCCGCCTAAAATTCTAGGAATTCGTTGATAGTTCGAATAGATTCGTAGACCGGGTCGACTGATCCGTTTTAAATTTAAAACAGTTTTATATGGCCCTTTCCTATTCCTTCTATGTCGTAGGGTTAAAACCAAAAAATATTTGTTGCTTTCCTGATGTTTCCTCACGTTTTCAATAAAACCTTCTCTTAACAGTATTTTAAGAAGGTTTTCGGTGATGTTAGTAGATGGTATTCGAACCGTTCCTTTTCTATTCATGTCAGCGTTTCGTATAGAAGTTATTATATCAGCAATAGTGTCTTTACCCATGATAAACTAAAATTATTGTTGCCCCCGAATTTTGATATGATCAACATGTTTTTTTCTTATATATTTTTTTTTATGATATGAATTGTTAAAGATATATGCGTGAGAAAAAATCTACTAATTCATTTTATCTATTTTATTCATATTTTATTCAAATGCTATAATAATTATATTATATTGGAGTCTCATCTTTATTATACTTATAGTACTTCAGGTGCTAATGAAACTATTTTAGTGAAATTTAACTGTCTCAATTCCCGTGCGATCGCACCAAAAATTCTAGTTCCTTTGGGATTTCCTTCTTGATCAATAACAACCGCAGCATTGTCATCATATCGTAGTATCATACCATTGTCACGTTTGAGTTCTTTACAAGTACGTACAATTACAGCTCTGATCACTTCAGATTTTTCTAAAGGTGTATTTGGTATTGCTTCCTTGATTACAGCAACAATAACGTCACCAATATGAGCATATCGTCGATTACTAGCTCCTATGATTCGAATACACATCAATTCTCGGGCCCCGCTGTTGTCCGCTACATTTAAATGGGTTTGAGGTTGAATCATATCATTTTTTTTATTTGCTCTTTTGATGCAAAGGGGCGAATGAAAAAAAAAAAGAAATATTGTTTGTCCAAAATAAATAAAAAGAAAAGAAACCTACAATTTTTTTTTTTTCATTCCAAAGACTTCTTTCCTTTGGTTCTACATTCCTATCCTGAAATAATTAATTGAGTTCGTATAGGCATTTTGGATCCCGCTATTGAAATAGCCCTTCTGGCTACATTTTCTGCTACTCCGCCCATTTCATAAAGTATTCTACCCGGT
>PKSI02000031.1:0-21802 GCA_002916485.2 Juglans nigra | reverse complement strand
GGAGTTTTCGCTCGCGGGCTCCAAATGGAACGACAATGACCTTAGGCTCTGTATGCCCGAATCAGGTGCGAATCGAAGCAACTCTTATTTTTACCACTATGCCCTTGCTTGGAAGGAAACCAATTAAGGGCAAATGGCCAAAATCAAGAGGTTAGAGTTTTTTGCTCGCTGGCATGCTATAGTACTACCATGACCATAGGGTCTGGATGCCCCAACCCGGCACGAATCGCTGCAACTCTTAATTTTACCTCTTTGGCCTTGCTTAGCTGAAAATCAATTCAGGGCAAAGTTACAAAAATACGGGGAAGGAGTTTTTGCTGGCGGGCTTCCTATGGAACGAGAATGACCATGCGCTCTGTAAGCCCGAATTGCTTAGAAGGAAACCAATTGAGGGCAAAATGGCAAAATTAAGAGGTTGGAGTTTTTGCCCTCTGGATTGCCATGGTAATACCTTGATCTTAGGGCAGGTTTGCTCCAACTTGGGGGGAATCGGAGCAACTCCTAATTTTTCCACTTTGGCCTTGCTTAGCTGACATCCAATTAAGGGCAAAATGACAAAAATAAGAGGCTGGAGTTTTCGCTCGCGGGCTCCAAATGGAACGACAATGACCTTAGGCTCTGTATGCCCGAATCAGGTGCGAATCGAAGCAACTCTTATTTTTACCACTATGCCCTTGCTTGGAAGGAAACCAATTAAGGGCAAATGGGCAAAATCAAGAGGTTAGAGTTTTTTGCTCGCTGGCATGCTATAGTACTACCATGACCATAGGGTCTGGATGCCCCAACCCGGCACGAATCGCTGCAACTCTTAATTTTACCTCTTTGGCCTTGCTTAGCTGAAAATCAATTGAGGGCAAAGTGACAAAAATACGGAGAAGGAGTTTTTGCTCGCGGGCTTCCTATGGAACGAGAATGACCTTGGGCTCTGTAAGCCCGAATTGCTAAGAAGGAAACCAATTGAGGGCAAAATGGCAAAATTCCGAGGTTGGAGTTGTTGTTCGCTCGATTGCCAGGGTAATACCTTAATCATAGGGCATGTATGCACCAACTTCGGGGGAATCGGAGCAACTCTTAATTTTACCACTTTGGCTTTGCTTAGCCGACATCCAATTAAGGGCAAAATGACAAAAATAAGAGGCTGGAGTTTTCGCTCCTGGGCTTCCTATGCAACGACAATGACCTTAGGCTCTGTTTGCCCGAATCAGGTGCGAATCGAAGCAACTCTTATTTTTACCACTATGCCCTTGGTTGGAAGGAAACCAAGTAAGGGCAAATGGGCAAAATTAAGAGGTTGGAGTTTTTTGCTCGCTGGCTTGCTATAGTACTACCATGACCTTAGGGTCTGGATGCCCCGACCCAGCACGAATCGCTGCAACTCTTAATTTCACCTCTTTGGCCTTGCTTAGCTGAAAATCAATTGAGGGCAAAGTTACAAAAATACGGGGAAGGAGTTTTTGCTCGCGGGCTTCCTATGGAACGAGAATGACCATGGGCTCTGTAAGCCCGAATTGCTTAGAAGGAAACCAATTGAGGGCAAAATGGCAAAATTAAGAGGTTGGAGTTTTTGCCTACTGGTTTGCCATGGTAATACCTTGATCTTAGGGCATTTTTGCTCCAACTTGGGGGGAATCGGAGCAACTCTTAATTTTTCCACTTTGGCCTTGCTTAGCTGACATCCAATTAAGGGCAAAATGACAAAAATAAGAGGCTGGAGTTTTCGCTCGCGGGCTCCCTATGGAACGACAATGACCTTAGGCTCTGTATGCCCGAATCAGGTGCGAATCGAAGCAACTCTTATTTTTACCACTATGCCCTTGCTTGGAAGGAAACCAATTAACGGCAAATGGGCAAAATCAAGAGGTTAGAGTTTTTTGCTCGCTGGCTTGCTATAGTACTACCATGGCCTTAGGGTCTGGATGCCCCAACCCGGCACGAATCGCTGCAACTCTTAATTTTAACTCTTTGGCCTTGCTTAGCTGAAAATCAATTGAGGGCAAAGTGTAAAAAATACGGGATAGGAGTTTTTGCTGGCGAGCTTCCTATGGAACGAGAATGACCTTGGGCTCTGTAAGCCCGAATTGCTTAGAAGGAAACCAATTGAGGGCAAAATGGCAAAATTAAGAGGTTGGAGTTTTTGCCCGCTGGATTGCCATGGTAATACCTTGATCTTAGGGCATGTATGCTCCAACTTCGGGGGAATCGGAGCAACTCTTAATTTTACCACTTTGGCCTTGCTTAGCAGAAAACCAATTGAGCGCAAAGGGACAAAAATAAGAGGTTGGAGTTTTTGCTTGCGGGCTCCCTATCGAACGACAATGACCTTAGGCTCCGTATGCCCGAATCAGGTTCGAATCAAAGCAACTGTTGTTTTTACCACTATGCCCTTGCTTACAAGGAAACCAATTGGGGGCAAAATGGCAAAATTAGGAGGTTGGAGTTCTTACTCGCTAGATTGCTATGGTAATACCGTGACCTTAGGGCCTGTATGCTCCATCTTGGGGGGAATCGGAGCAACTCTTAATTTTTTTGGCCTTGCCTTACTTTGGCCATGTTCAGCCGAAAAACCAATTAAGGGCAAGAAGGTTGACAAAAATAAGAGGTTGTGTTTTTACTTTGCTCGCGGGCTTCCAATGGAACGACAATGACCTTAGCCGAGACCAATTAAGGGCAAAATGACAAAAAAAGGCTGAGGTGTATGCCCGAACGACAATGACAGGCGCGAATCAGGCGCGAATCGAAGCAACTCTGATTTTTACCACTATGCCCTTGCTTAGAAGGAAACCAATTGAGGGCAAATGGGCAAAATTAAGAGGTTGGAGTTTTTTTCTCGCTGGCTTGCTATAGTACTACCATGACCTTAGGGTCTGGATGCCCCAACCCGGCACGAATCGCTGCAACTCTTAATTTTACCTCTTTGGCCTTGCTTAGCTGAAAATCAATTGAGGGCAATGTGACAAAAATAAGGGGAAGGAGATTCTGCTCGCGGGCTTCCTATGGAACGAGAATGACCTTGGGCTCTGTCAGCCCGAATTGCTTAGAAGGAAACCAATTGAGGGCAAAATGGCAAAAATAGGAGGTTGGAGTTTTTGCTCGCTAGATTGCTATGGTAATACCTAGACCTTAGGGCCTGTATGCTCCAACATGGGGGGAATCGGAGGAACTCTTAATTTTTCCACTTTGGCCTTGCTTAGCCGACATCCAATTAAGGGCAAAATGACAAAAATAAGAGGCTGGAGTTTTCGCTCGCGGGCTGGGCTTCCTATGGAACGACATTGACCTCAGGCTCTGTATGCCCGAATCAGTTGCGAATCGAAGCAACTCTTATTTTTACCACTATGCCCTTGCTTGGAAGGAAACCAATTAAGGGCAAATGGGCAAAATTAAGAGGTTGGAGTTTTTTGCTCGCTGGCTTGCTATAGTACTACCATGACCTTAGGGTCTGGATGCCCCAACCCGGCACGAATCGCTGCAACTCTTAATTTCACCTCTTTGCCCTTGCTTAGCTGAAAATCAATTGAGGGCAAAGTGACAAAAATACGGGGAAGGAGTTTTTTGCTCGCGGGCTTCCTATGGAACGAGAATGACCTTGGGCTCTGTAAGCCCGAATTGCTTAGAAGGAAACCAATTGAGGGCAAAATGGCAAAATTAAGAGGTTGGAGTTTTTGCCCGCTGGTTTGCCATGGTAATACCTTGATCTTAGGGCATGTTTGCTCCAACTTGGGGGAATCGGAGCAACTCTTAATTTTTCCACTTTGGCCTTGCTTAGCCGACATCCAATTAAGGGCAAAATGACAAAAATAAGAGGCTGGAGTTTTCGCTCGCGGGCTCCCAATGGAACGACAATGACCTTAGGCTCTGTATGCCCGAATCAGGTGCGAATCGAAGCAACTCTTATTTTTACCACTATGCCCTTGCTTGGAAGGAAACCAATTAAGGGCAAATGGGCAAAATCAAGAGGTTAGAGTTTTTTGCTCGCTGGCATGCTATAGTACTACCATGACCATAGGGTCTGGATGCCCCAACCCGGCACGAATCGCTGCAACTCTTAATTTTACCTCTTTGGCCTTGCTTAGCTGAAAATCAATTGAGGGCAAAGTGACAAAAATACGGAGAAGGAGTTTTTGCTCGCGGGCTTCCTATGGAACGAGAATGACCTCGGGCTCTGTAAGCCCGAATTGCTTAGAAGGAAACCAATTGAGGGCAAAATGGCAAAATTCAGAGGTTGGAGTTTTTGTTCGCTCGATTGCCAGGGTAATACCTTAATCTTAGGGCATGTATGCACCAACTTCGGGGGAATCGGAGCAACTCTTAATTTTTCCACTTTGGCTTTGCTTAGCCGACATCCAATTAAGGGCAAAATGACAAAAATAAGAGGCTGGAGTTTTCGCTCCTGGGCTTCCTATGCAACGACAATGACCTTAGGCTCTGTTTGCCCGAATCAGGTGCGAATCGAAACAACTCTTATTTTTACCACTATGCCCTTGCTTGGAAGGAAACCAATTAAGGGCAAATGGGCAAAATTAAGAGGTTGGAGTTTTTTGCCCGCTGGCTTGCCTATAGTACTACCATGACCTTAGGGTCTGGATGCCCCAACCCAGCACGAATCGGTGCAACTCTTAATTTCACCTCTTTGGCCTTGCTTAGCTGAAAATCAATTGAGGGCAAAGTTACAAAAATACGGGGAAGGAGTTTTTGCTCGCGGGCTTCCTATGGAACGAGAATGACCACGGGCTCTGTAAGCCCGAATTGCTTAGAAGGAAACCAATTGAGGGCAAAATGGCAAAATTAAGAGGTTGGAGTTTTGCCCTGCTGGTTTGCCATGGTAATACCTTGATCTTAGGGCATTTTTGCTCCAACTTGGGGGGAATCGGAGCAACTCTTAATTTTTCCACTTTGGCCTTGCTTAGCTGACATCCAATTAAGGGCAAAATCACAAAAATAAGAGGCTGGAGTTTTCGCTCGCGGGCTCCCTATGGAACGACAATGACCTTAGGCTCTGTATGCCCGAATCAGGTGCGAATCGAAGCAACTCTTATTTTTACCACTATGCCCTTGCTTGGAAGGAAACCAATCAAGGGCAAATGGGCAAAATCAAGAGGTTAGAGTTTTTTGCTCGCTGGCTTGCTATAGTACTACCATGACCTTAGGGTCTGGATGCCCCAACCCGGCACGAATCGCTGCAACTCTTAATTTTAACTCTTTGGCCTTGCTTAGCTGAAAATCAATTGAGGGCAAAGTGACAAAAATACGGAGAAAGAGTTTTTGCTCGCGGGCTTCCTAAGGAACGAGAATGACCTTGGGCTCTGTAAGCCCGAATTGCTTAGAAGGAAACCAATTGAGGGCAAAATGGCAAAATTAAGAGGTTGGAGTTTTTGCCCGCTGGATTGCCATGGTAATACCTTGATCTTAGGGCATGTTTGCTCCAACTTGGGGGGAATCGGAGCAACTCCTAATTTTTCCACTTTGGCCTTGCTTAGCCGACATCCAATTCAGGGCAAAATGACAAAAATAAGAGGCTGGAGTTTTCGCTCGCGGGCTCCCTATGGAACGACAATGACCTTAGGCTCTGTATGCCCGAATCAGGTGCGAATCGAAGCAACTCTTATTTTTACCACTATGCCCTTGCTTAGAAGAAAACCAATTGAGGGCAAATGAGCAAAATTAAGAGGTTGGAGTTTTTTTGCTCGCTGGCCTGCTATAGTACTACCATGAACTTAGGGTCTGGATGCCCCAACCCGGCACGAATCGCTGCAACTCTTAATTTTACCTCTTTGGCCTTGCTAGCTGAAAATCAATTGAGGGAAAAGTGTCAAAAATACGGGGATAGGAGATTTTGCTCGCGAGCTTCCTATGGAACGAGAATGACCTTGGGCTCTGTAAGCCCGAATTGCTTAGAAGGAAACCAATTGAGGGCAAAATGGCAAAATTAAGAGGTTGGAGTTTTTTGCTCGCTGGATTGCCATGGTAATACCTTGATCTTAGGGCATGTTTGCTCCAACTTGGGGGGAATCGGCGCAACTCCTAATTTTTCCACTTTGGCCTTGCTTAGCCGACATCCAATTAAGGGCAAAATGACAAAAATAAGTGCTGGAGTTTTCGCTCGCGGGCTCCCTATGGAACGACAATGACCTTAGGCTCTGTATGCCCGAATCAGGTGCGAATCGAAGCAACTCTTATTTTTACCACTATGCCCTTGCTTAGAAGCAAACCAATTGAGGGCAAATGTGCAAAATTAAGAGGTTGGAGTTTTTTTCTCGCTGGCCTGCTATAGTACTACCATGACCTTAGGGTCTGGATGCCCCAACCCGGCACGAAACGCTGCAACTCTTAATTTTACCTCTTTGGCCTTGCTTAGCTGAAAATCAATTGAGGGCAAAGTGACAAAAATAAGGGGAAGGAGTTTCTGCTCGCGGGCTTCCTATGGAACGAGAATGACCTTGGGCTCTGTCAGCCCGAATTGCTTAGAAGGAAACCAATTGAGGGCAAAATGGCAAAAATAGGAGGTTGGAGTTTTTTTTGCTCGCTAGATTGCTATGGTAATACCTAGACCTTAGGGCCTGTATGCTCCAACTTGGGGGGAATCGGAGGAACTCTTAATTTTTCCACTTTGGCCTTGCTTAGCCGACATCCAATTAAGGGCAAAATGACAAAAATAAGAGGCTGGAGTTTTTAATCGCGGGCTGGGCTTCCTATGAACGACATTGACCTTAGGCTCTGTATGCCCGAATCAGTTGCGAATCGAAGCAACTCTTATTTTTACCACTATGCCCTTGCTTGGAAGGAAACCAATTAAGGGCAAATGGGCAAAATTAAGAGGTTGGAGTTTTTTGCTCGCTGGCTTGCTATAGTACTACCATGACCTTAGGGTCTGGATGCCCCAACCCGGCACGAATCGCTGCAACTCTTAATTTCACCTCTTTGCCCTTGCTTAGCTAAAAATCAATTGAGGGCAAAGTGACAAAAATACGGGGAAGGTGTTTTTGCTCGCGGGGTTCCTATGGAACGAGAATGACCTTGGGCTCTGTAAGCCCGAATTGCTTAGAAGGAAACCAATTGAGGGCAAAATGGCAAAATTAAGAGGTTGGAGTTTTTGCCCGCTGGTTTGCCATGGTAATACCTTGATCTTAGGGCATGTTTGCTCCAACTTGGGGGGAATCGGTGCAACTCTTAATTTTTCCACTTTGGCCTTGCTTAGCCGACATCCAATTAAGGGCAAAATGACAAAAATAAGAGGCTGGAGTTTTCGCTCGCGGGCTCCCAATGGAACGAGAATGACCTTAGGCTCTGTATGCCCGAATCAGGTGCGAATCGAAGCAACTCTTATTTTTACCACTATGCCCTTGCTTGGAAGGAAACCAATTAAGGGCAAATGGGCAAAATCAAGAGGTTAGAGTTTTTTGCTCGCTGGCATGCTATAGTACTACCATGACCATAGGGTCTGGATGCCCCAACCCGGCACGAATCGCTGCAACTCTTAATTTTACCTCTTTGGCCTTGCTTAGCTGAAAATCAATTGAGGGCAAAGTGACAAAAATACGGAGAAGGAGTTTTTGCTCGCGGGCTTCCTAAGGAAGGAGAATGACCTCGGGCTCTGTAAGCCCGAATTGGTAAGAAGGAAACCAATTGAGGGCAAAATGGCAAAATTCAGAGGTTGGAGTTGTTGTTCGCTCGATTGCCAGGGAATACCTTAATCTTAGGGCATGTATGCACCAACTTCGGGGGAATCGGAGCAACTCTTAATTTTACCACTTTGGCTTTGCTTAGCCGACATCCAATTAAGGGCAAAATGACAAAAATAAGAGGCTGGAGTTTTCGCTCCTGGGCTTCCTATGCAACGACAATGACCTTAGGCTCTGTTTGCCCGAATCAGGTGCGAATCGAAACAACTCATATTTTTACCACTATGCCCTTGGTTGGAAGGAAACCAATTAAGGGCAAATGGGCAAAATTAAGAGGTTGGAGTTTTTTGCCCGCTGGCTTCCTATAGTACTACCATGACCTTAGGGTCTGGATGCCCCAACCCAGCACGAATCGGTGCAACTCTTAATTTCACCTCTTTGGCCTTGCTTAGCTGAAAATCAATTGAGGGCAAAGTTACAAAAATACGGGGAAGGAGTTTTTGCTCGCGGGCTTCCTATGGAACGAGAATGACCACGGGCTCTGTAAGCCCGAATTGCTTAGAAGGAAACCAATTGAGGGCAAATGGCAAAATTAAGAGGTTGGAGTTTTTGCCTGCTGGTTTGCCATGGTAATACCTTGATCTTAGGGCATTTTTGCTCCAACTTGGGGGAATCGGAGCAACTCTTAATTTTTCCACTTTGGCCTTGCTTAGCTGACATCCAATTAAGGGCAAAATGACAAAAATAAGAGGCTGGAGTTTTCGCTCGCGGGCTCCCTATGGAACGACAATGACCTTAGGCTCTGTATGCCCGAATCAGGTGCGAATCGAAGCAACTCTTATTTTTACCACTATGCCCTTGCTTGGAAGGAAACCAATCAAGGGCAAATGGGCAAAATCAAGAGGTTAGAGTTTTTTGCTCGCTGGCTTGCTATAGTACTACCATGACCTTAGGGTCTGGATGCCCCAACCCGGCACGAATCGCTGCAACTCTTAATTTTACCTCTTTGGCCTTGCTTAGCTGAAAATCAATTGAGGGCAAAGTGACAAAAAATACGGGAAGGAGTTTTTGCTCGCGGGCTTTCCTATGGAACGAGAATGACCTTGGGCTCTGTAAGCCCGAATTGCTTAGAAGGAAACCAATTGAGGGCAAAATGGCAAAATTAAGAGGTTGGAGTTTTTGCCCGCTGGATTGCTATGGTAATACCTTGATCTTAGGGCATGTTTGCTCCAACTTGGGGGGAATCGGAGCAACTCCTAATTTTTCCACTTTGGCCTTGCTTAGCTGACAACCAATTTAGGGCAAAGTGACAAAAATAAGAGGCTGGAGTTTTCGCTCGCGGGCTTCCTATGGAACGACAATGACCTTAGGCTCTGTATGCCCGAATCAAGCGCGAATCGAAGCAACTCTTATTTTTACCAATATGCCCTTGCTTAGAAGAAAACCAATTGAGGGCAAATGAGCAAAATTAAGAGGTTGGAGTTTTTTGCTCGCTGGCTTGCTATAGTACTACCATGAACTTAGGGTCTGGATGCCCCAACCCAGCACGAATCGCTGCAACTCTTAATTTTACCTCTTTGGCCTTGCTTAGCTGAAAATCAATTGAGGGCAAAGTGACAAAAATACGGGGATAGGAGTTTTTGCTCGCGCGGCTTCCTATGGAACGAGAATGACCTTGGGCTCTGTAAGCCCGAATTGCTTAGAAGGAAACCAATTGAGGGCAAAATGGCAAAATTAAGAGGTTGGAGTTTTTTGCCCGCTGGATTGCCATGGTAATACCTTGATCTTAGGGCATGTTTGCTCCAACTTGGGGGGAATCGGCGCAACTCTTAATTTTTCCACTTTGGCCTTGCTTAGCCGACATCCAATTAAGGGCAAAATGACAAAAATAAGAGGCTGGAGTTTTCGCTCGCGGGCTCCCTATGGAACGACAATGACCTTAGGCTCTGTATGCCCGAATCAGGTGCGAATCGAAGCAACTCTTATTTTTACCACTATGCCCTTGCTTAGAAGGAAACCAATTGAGGGCAAATGGGCAAAATCAAGAGGTTAGAGTTTTTTTTTTTGCTCGCTGGCATGCTGCTATAGTACTACCATGACCATAGGGTCTGGATGCCCCAACCCGGCACGAATCGCTGCAACTCTTAATTTTACCTCTTTGGCCTTGCTTAGCTGAAAATCAATTGAGGGCAAAGTGACAAAAATACGGAGAAGGAGTTTTTGCTCGCGGGCTTCCTAAGGAAGGGAGAATGACCTCGGGCTCTGTAAGCCCGAATTGGTAAGAAGGAAACCAATTGAGGGCAAAATGGCAAAATTCAGAGGTTGGAGTTGTTGTTCGCTCGATTGCCAGGGAATACCTTAATCTTAGGGCATGTATGCACCAACTTCGGGGGAATCGGAGCAACTCTTAATTTTACCACTTTGGCTTTGCTTAGCCGACATCCAATTAAGGGCAAAATGACAAAAAAAGAAGAGGCTGGAGTTTTCGCTCCTGGGCTTCCTATGCAACGACAATGACCTTAGGCTCTGTTTGCCCGAATCAGGTGCGAATCGAAACAACTCATATTTTTACCACTATGCCCTTGGTTGGAAGGAAACCAATTAAGGGCAAATGGGCAAAATTAAGAGGTTGGAGTTTTTTGCCCGCTGGCTTCCTATAGTACTACCATGACCTTAGGGTCTGGATGCCCCAACCCAGCACGAATCGGTGCAACTCTTAATTTCACCTCTTTGGCCTTGCTTAGCTGAAAATCAATTGAGGGCAAAGTTACAAAAATACGGGGAAGGAGTTTTTGCTCGCGGGCTTCCTATGGAACGAGAATGACCACGGGCTCTGTAAGCCCGAATTGCTTAGAAGGAAACCAATTGAGGGCAAAATGGCAAAATTAAGAGGTTGGAGTTTTTGCCTGCTGGTTTGCCATGGTAATACCTTGATCTTAGGGCATTTTTGCTCCAACTTGGGGGGAATCGGAGCAACTCTTAATTTTTCCACTTTGGCCTTGCTTAGCTGACATCCAATTAAGGGCAAAATCACAAAAATAAGAGGCTGGAGTTTTCGCTCGCGGGGCTCCCTATGGAACGACAATGACCTTAGGCTCTGTATGCCCGAATCAGGTGCGAATCGAAGCAACTCTTATTTTTACCACTATGCCCTTGCTTGGAAGGAAACCAATCAAGGGCAAATGGGCAAAATCAAGAGGTTAGAGTTTTTTGCTCGCTGGCTTGCTATAGTACTACCATGACCTTAGGGTCTGGATGCCCCAACCCGGCACGAATCGCTGCAACTCTTAATTTTAACTCTTTGGCCTTGCTTAGCTGAAAATCAATTGAGGGCAAAGTGACAAAAATACGGAGAAAGAGTTTTTGCTCGCGGGCTTCCTAAGGAACGAGAATAACCTTGGGCTCTGTAAGCCCGAATTGCTTAGAAGGAAACCAATTGAGGGCAAAATGGCAAAATTAAGAGGTTGGAGTTTTTGCCCGCTGGATTGCCATGGTAATACCTTGATCTTAGGGCATGTTTGCTCCAACTTGGGGGGAATCGGAGCAACTCCTAATTTTTCCACTTTGGCCTTGCGTAGCTGACATCCAATTCAGGGCAAAATGACAAAAATAAGAGGCTGGAGTTTTCGCTCGCGGGCTCCCTATGGAACGACAATGACCTTAGGCTCTGTATGCCCGAATCAGGTGCGAATCGAAGCAACTCTTATTTTTACCAATATGCCCTTGCTTAGAAGAAAACCAATTGAGGGCAAATGAGCAAAATTAAGAGGTTGGAGTTTTTTGCTCGCTGGCCTGCTACAGTACTACCATGAACTTAGGGTCTGGATGCCCCAACCCGGCACGAATCGCTGCAACTCTTAATTTTACCTCTTTGGCCTTGCCTAGCTGAAAATCAATTGAGGGAAAAGTGTCAAAAATACGGGATAGGAGATTTTGCTCGCGAGCTTCCTATGGAACGAGAATGACCTTGGGCTCTGTAAGCCCGAATTGCTTAGAAGGAAACCAATTGAGGGCAAAATGGCAAAATTAAGAGGTTGGAGTTTTCGCTCGCTGGATTGCCATGGTAATACCTTGATCTTAGGGCATGTTTGCTCCAACTTGGGGGGAATCGGCGCAACTCCTAATTTTTCCACTTTGGCCTTGCTTAGCCGACATCCAATTAAGGGCAAAATGACAAAAATAAGTGGCTGGAGTTTTCGCTCGCGGGCTCCCTATGGAACGACAATGACCTTAGGCTCTGTATGCCCGAATCAGGTGCGAATCGAAGCAACTCTTATTTTTACCACTATGCCCTTGCTTAGAAGCAAACCAATTGAGGGCAAATGTGCAAAATTAAGAGGTTGGAGTTTTTTTCTCGCTGGCCTGCTATAGTACTACCATGACCTTAGGGTCTGGATGCCCCAACCCGGCACGAAACGCTGCAACTCTTAATTTTACCTCTTTGGCCTTGCTTAGCTGAAAATCAATTGAGGGCAATGTGACAAAAATAAGGGGAAGGAGATTTTTTGCTCGCGGGGGCTTCCTATGGAACGAGAATGACCTTGGGCTCTGTCAGCCCGAATTGCTTAGAAGGAAACCAATTGAGGGCAAAATGGCAAAAATAGGAGGTTGGAGTTTTTGCTCGCTAGATTGCTATGGTAATACCTAGACCTTAGGGCCTGTATGCTCCAACATGGGGGGAATCGGAGGAACTCTTAATTTTTCCACTTTGGCCTTGCTTAGCCGACATCCAATTAAGGGCAAAATGACAAAAATAAGAGGCTGGAGTTTTCGCTCGCGGGCTGGGCTTCCTATGGAACGACATTGACCTCAGGCTCTGTATGCCCGAATCAGTTGCGAATCGAAGCAACTCTTATTTTTACCACTATGCCCTTGCTTGGAAGGAAACCAATTGAGGGCAAATGTGCAAAATTAAGAGGTTGGAGTTTTTTTCTCGCTGGCCTGCTATAGTACTACCATGACCTTAGGGTCTGGATGCCCCAACCCGGCACGAATCGCTGCAACTCTTAATTTTACCTCTTTGGCCTTGCTTAGCTGAAAATCAATTGAGGGCAAAGTGACAAAAATATAGGGAAGGAGTTTCTGCTCGCGGGCTTCCTATGGAACGAGAATGACCTTGGGCTCTGTCAGCCCGAATTGCTTTGAAGGAAACCAATTGAGGGCAAAATGGCAAAAATAGGAGGTTGGAGTTTTTGCGCGCTAGATTGCTATGGTAATACCTAGACCTTAGGGCCTATATGCTCCATCTTGGGGGGAATCGGAGGAACTCTTAATTTTTCCAGTTTGGCCTTGCTTAGCCGACATCCAATTAAGGGCAAAATGACAAAAATAAGAGGCTGGAGTATTTACTCGCGGGCTTCCTATGGAACTACAATGACCTTAGGCACTATATGCCCGAATCAGGCGCGTATCGAAGCAACTCTTATTTTTACCACTATGCCCTTGCTTAGAAGGAAACCAATTGAGGGCAAATGTGCAAAATTAAGAGGTTGGAGTTTTTTTCTCGCTGGCCTGCTATAGTACTACCATGACCATAGGGTCTGGATGCCCCAACCCGGCACGAATCGCTGCAACTCTTAATTTCACCTCTTTGCCCTTGCTTAGCTAAAAATCAATTGAGGGCAAAGTGACAAAAATACGGGGAAGGTGTTTTTGCTCGCGGGGTTCCTATGGAACGAGAATGACCTTGGGCTCTGTAAGCCCGAATTGCTTAGAAGGAAACCAATTGAGGGCAAAATGGCAAAATTAAGAGGTTGGAGTTTTTGCCCGCTGGTTTGCCATGGTAATACCTTGATCTTAGGGCATGTTTGCTCCAACTTGGGGGGAATCGGTGCAACTCTTAATTTTTCCACTTTGGCCTTGCTTAGCCGACATCCAATTAAGGGCAAAATGACAAAAATAAGAGGCTGGAGTTTTCGCTCGCGGGCTCCCAATGGAACGAGAATGACCTTAGGCTCTGTATGCCCGAATCAGGTGCGAATCGAAGCAACTCTTATTTTTACCACTATGCCCTTGCTTGGAAGGAAACCAATTAAGGGCAAATGGGCAAAATCAAGAGGTTAGAGTTTTTTGCTCGCTGGCATGCTATAGTACTACCATGACCATAGGGTCTGGATGCCCCAACCCGGCACGAATCGCTGCAACTCTTAATTTTACCTCTTTGGCCTTGCTTAGCTGAAAATCAATTGAGGGCAAAGTGACAAAAATACGGAGAAGGAGTTTTTGCTCGCGGGCTTCCTAAGGAAGGAGAATGACCTCGGGCTCTGTAAGCCCGAATTGGTAAGAAGGAAACCAATTGAGGGCAAAATGGCAAAATTCAGAGGTTGGAGTTGTTGTTCGCTCGATTGCCAGGGAATACCTTAATCTTAGGGCATGTATGCACCAACTTCGGGGGAATCAGAGCAACTCTTAATTTTACCACTTTGGCTTTGCTTAGCCGACATCCAATTAAGGGCAAAATGACAAAAATAAGAGGCTGGAGTTTTCGCTCCTGGGCTTCCTATGCAACGACAATGACCTTAGGCTCTGTTTGCCCGAATCAGGTGCGAATCGAAACAACTCATATTTTTTTTTACACTATGCCCTTGGTTGGAAGGAAACCAATTAAGGGCAAATGGGCAAAATTAAGAGGTTGGAGTTTTTTGCCCGCTGGCTTCCTATAGTACTACCATGACCTTAGGGTCTGGATGCCCCAACCCAGCACGAATCGGTGCAACTCTTAATTTCACCTCTTTGGCCTTGCTTAGCTGAAAATCAATTGAGGGCAAAGTTACAAAAATACGGGGAAGGAGTTTTTGCTCGCGGGCTTCCTATGGAACGAGAATGACCACGGGCTCTGTAAGCCCGAATTGCTTAGAAGGAAACCAATTGAGGGCAAAATGGCAAAATTAAGAGGTTGGAGTTTTTGCCTGCTGGTTTGCCATGGTAATACCTTGATCTTAGGGCATTTTTGCTCCAACTTGGGGGGAATCGGAGCAACTCTTAATTTTTCCACTTTGGCCTTGCTTAGCTGACATCCAATTAAGGGCAAAATCACAAAAAAGAAGAGGCTGGAGTTTTCGCTCGCGGGCTCCCTATGGAACGACAATGACCTTAGGCTCTGTATGCCCGAATCAGGTGCGAATCGAAGCAACTCTTATTTTTACCACTATGCCCTTGCTTGGAAGGAAACCAATCAAGGGCAAATGGGCAAAATCAAGAGGTTAGAGTTTTTTGCTCGCTGGCTTGCTATAGTACTACCATGACCTTAGGGTCTGGATGCCCCAACCCGGCACGAATCGCTGCAACTCTTAATTTTAACTCTTTGGCCTTGCTTAGCTGAAAATCAATTGAGGGCAAAGTGACAAAAATACGGAGAAAGAGAGTTTTGCTCGCGGGCTTCCTAAGGAACGAGAATGACCTTGGGCTCTGTAAGCCCGAATTGCTTAGAAGGAAACCAATTGAGGGCAAAATGGCAAAATTAAGAGGTTGGAGTTTTTGCCCGCTGGATTGCCATGGTAATACCTTGATCTTAGGGCATGTTTGCTCCAACTTGGGGGGAATCGGAGCAACTCCTAATTTTTCCACTTTGGCCTTGCGTAGCTGACATCCAATTCAGGGCAAAATGACAAAAATAAGAGGCTGGAGTTTTCGCTCGCGGGCTCCCTATGGAACGACAATGACCTTAGGCTCTGTATGCCCGAATCAGGTGCGAATCGAAGCAACTCTTATTTTTACCAATATGCCCTTGCTTAGAAGAAAACCAATTGAGGGCAAATGAGCAAAATTAAGAGGTTGGAGTTTTTTTGCTCGCTGGCCTGCTACAGTACTACCATGAACTTAGGGTCTGGATGCCCCAACCCGGCACGAATCGCTGCAACTCTTAATTTTACCTCTTTGGCCTTGCCTAGCTGAAAATCAATTGAGGGAAAAGTGTCAAAAATACGGGATAGGAGATTTTGCTCGCGAGCTTCCTATGGAACGAGAATGACCTTGGGCTCTGTAAGCCCGAATTGCTTAGAAGGAAACCAATTGAGGGCAAAATGGCAAAATTAAGAGGTTGGAGTTTTTCGCTCGCTGGATTGCCATGGTAATACCTTGATCTTAGGGCATGTTTGCTCCAACTTGGGGGGAATCGGCGCAACTCTAAATTTTTCCACTTTGGCCTTGCTTAGCCGACATCCAATTAAGGGCAAAATGACAAAAATAAGTGGCTGGAGTTTTCGCTCGCGGGCTCCCTATGGAACGACAATGACCTTAGGCTCTGTATGCCCGAATCAGGTGCGAATCGAAGCAACTCTTATTTTTACCACTATGCCCTTGCTTAGAAGCAAACCAATTGAGGGCAAATGTGCAAAATTAAGAGGTTGGAGTTTTTTTCTCGCTGGCCTGCTATAGTACTACCATGACCTTAGGGTCTGGATGCCCCAACCCGGCACGAATCGCTGCAACTCTTAATTTTACCTCTTTGGCCTTGCTTAGCTGAAAATCAATTGAGGGCAATGTGACAAAAATAAGGGGAAGGAGATTCTGCTCGCGGGCTTCCTATGGAACGAGAATGACCTTGGGCTCTGTCAGCCCGAATTGCTTAGAAGGAAACCAATTGAGGGCAAAATGGCAAAAATAGGAGGTTGGAGTTTTTGCTCGCTAGATTGCTATGGTAATACCTAGACCTTAGGGCCTGTATGCTCCAACATGGGGGGAATCGGAGGAACTCTTAATTTTTCCACTTTGGCCTTGCTTAGCCGACATCCAATTAAGGGCAAAATGACAAAAATAAGAGGCTGGAGTTTTCGCTCGCGGGCTGGGCTTCCTATGGAACGACATTGACCTCAGGCTCTGTATGCCCGAATCAGGCACGAATCGAAGCAACTCTTATTTTTACCACTATGCCCTTGCTTGGAAGGAAACCAATTGAGGGCAAATGTGCAAAATTAAGAGGTTGGAGTTTTTTTCTCGCTGGCTGGCCTGCTATAGTACTACCATGACCTTAGGGTCTGGATGCCCCAACCCGGCACGAATCGCTGCAACTCTTAATTTTACCTCTTTGGCCTTGCTTAGCTGAAAATCAATTGAGGGCAAAGTGTCAAAAAAATACGGGGATAGGAGTTTTTGCTCGCGGGCGCTTCCTATGGAACGAGAATGACCTTGGGCTCTGTAAGCCCGAATTGCTTAGAAGGAAACCAATTGAGGGCAAAATGGCAAAATTAAGAGGTTGGAGTTTTTGCCCGCTGGTTTGCCATGGTAATACCTTGATCTTAGGGCATGTTTGCTCCAACTTGGGGGGAATCGGAGCAACTCTTAATTTTTCCACTTTGGCCTTGCTTAGCCGACATCCAATTAAGGGCAAAATGACAAAAATAAGAGGCTGGAGTTTTTGCTCGCGGGCTTCCTATGGAACGACAATGACCTTAGGCACTATATGCCCGAATCAGGCGCGTATCGAAACAACTCTTATTTTTACCACTATGCCCTTGCTTAGAAGGAAACCAATTGAGGGCAAATGTGCAAAATTAAGAGGTTGGAGTTTTTTGCTCGCTGGCTTGCTATAGTACTACCATGACCTTAGGGTCTGGATGCCCCAACCCAGCACGAATCGCTGCAACTCTTAATTTTACCTCTTTGGCCTTGCTTAGCTGAAAATCAATTGAGGGCAAAGTGACAAAAATACGGGGAAGGAGTTTTTGCTCGCGAGCTTCCTATGGAACGAGATTGACCTTGGGCTCTGTAAGCCCGAATTGCTTAGAAGGAAACCAATTGAGGGCAAAATGGTAAAATTAAGAGGTTGGAGATTTTGCCCGCTGGATTGCCATGGTAATACCTTGATCTTAGGGCATGTATGCTCCAACTTCGGGGGAATCGGAGCAACTCTTAATTTTACCACTTTGGCCTTGCTTAGCCGACATCCAATTAAGGGCATAATGACAAAAATAAGTGGCTGGAGTTTTCGCTCGCGGGCTTCCTATGGAACGACAAGAACCTTAGGCTCTGTATGCCCGAATCAGGTGCGAATCGAAGCAACTCTTATTTTTACCACTATGCCCTTTGCATAGAAGAAAACCAATTGACGGCAAATGAGCAAAATTAAGAGGTTGGAGTTTTTTGCTCGCTGGCTTGCTACAGTACTACCATGAACTTAGGGTCTGGATGCCCCAACCCGGCACGAATCGCTGCAACTCTTAATTTTACCTCTTTGGCCTTGCTTAGCTGAAAATCAATTGAGGGCAAAGTGTCAAAAATATGGGATAGGAGTTTTTGCTCGCGAGCTTCCTATGGAACGAGAATGACCTTGGGCTCTGTAAGCCCGAATTGCTTAGAAGGAAACCAATTGAGGGCAAAATGGCAAAATTAAGAGGTTGGAGTTTTCGCCCGCTGGATTGCCATGGTAATACCTTGATCTTAGGGCATGTTTGCTCCAACTTGGGGGGATTCGGAGCAACTCCTAATTTTTCCACTTTGGCCTTGCTTAGCCGACATCCAATTAAGGGCAAAATGACAAAAATAAGTGGCTGGAGTTTTCGCTCCCGGGCTTCCTATGGAACGACAAGAACCTTAGGCTCTGTATGCCCGAATCAGGTGCGAATCGAAGCAACTCTTATTTTTACCACTATGCCCTTTGCTTAGAAGAAAACCAATTGACGGCAAATGAGCAAAATTAAGAGGTTGGAGTTTTTTGCTCGCTGGCTTGCTACAGTACTACCATGAACATAGGGTCTGGATGCCCCAACCCGGCACGAATCGCTGCAACTCTTAATTTTACCTCTTTGGCCTTGCTTAGCTGAAAATCAATTGAGGGCAAAGTGACAAAAATAAGGGGATAGGAGTTTTTGCTGCTCGCGGGCTTCTATATGGAACGAGAATGACCTTGGGCTCTGTAAGCCCGAATTGCTTAGAAGGAAACCAATTGAGGGCAAAATGGCAAAATTAAGAGGTTGGAGTTTTTGCCCGCTGGATTGCCATGGTAATACCTTGATCTTAGGGCATGTATGCTCCAACTTGGGGGGATCGGAGCAACTCTTAATTTTTCCACTTTGGCCTTGCTTAGCCGACATCCAATTAAGGGCAAAATGACAAAAATAAGAGGCTGGAGTCTTCGCTCGCGGGGCTTCCTATGGAACGACAATGAACCTTAGGCTCTGTATGCCCGAATCAGGTGCGAATCGAAGCAACTCTTATTTTTACCACTATGCCCTTGCTTAGAAGAAAACCAATTGAGGGCAAATGAGCAAAATTAAGAGGTTGGAGTTTTTTGCTCGCTGGCTTGCTACAGTACTACCATGAACTTAGGGTCTGGATGCCCCAACCCGGCACGAATCGCTGCAACTCTTAATTTTACCTCTTTGGCCTTGCTTAGCTGAAAATCAATTGAGGGCAAAGTGACAAAATACGGGGAAGGAGTTTTTGCTCGCGGGCTTCCTATGGAACGAGAATGACCTTGGGCTCTGTAAGCCCGAATTGCTTAGAAGGAAACCAATTGAGGGCAAAATGGCAAAATTAAGAGGTTGGAGTTTTTGCCCGCTGGATTGCCATGGTAATACCTTGATCTTAGGGCATGTATGCTCCAACTTCGGGGGAATCGGAGCAACTCTTAATTTTACCACATTGGCCTTGCTTAGCAGAAAACCAATTGAGCGCAAAGGGACAAAAATAAGAGGTTGGAGTTTTTGCTCGCGGGCTCCCTATGGAACGACAATGACCTTAGGCTCTGTATGCCCGAATCAGGCGCGAATCGAAAGCAACTCTTATTTTTACCACTATGCCCTTGCTTAGAAGGAAACCAATTGAGGGCAAAATGGCAAAATTAAGAGGTTGGAGTTTTTTGCTCGCTGGCTTGCTATGGTACTACCATGACCTTAGGGTCTGGATGCCCCATCCCGGGGGGAATCGGAGCAACTCTTAATTTTTCCTCTTTGGCCTTGCTTCAGCTGAAAATCAATTAAGGGCAAAGTGACAAAAAATAAGGGAAGGTTTTTTTTTCTCGCGGGCTTCCTATGGAACGACAATGACCTTGGGCTCTGTAAGCCCGAATTGCTTCGAAGCAAGGAAACTAATTGAGAAGCCAAAAGGGCAAAATGGCAAAATTAGGAGGTTGGAGTTTTTTTACCGCTGGATTGCAATGGTAATACCTTGACCTTAGGGCCTGTATGCTCCAACTTGGGGGGAATCGGAGCAACTCTAAATTTTTCGACTTTGGCCTTGTTCAGCCGAAAACCAATTAAGGGCAAAGTGACAAAAATAAGAGGTTGGTGTTTTTGCTCGCGGGCTTCCAATGGAACGACAATGACCTTAGGCACTGTATGTCCGAATCAGGCGCGAATCGAAGCAACTCTTATTTTTACCACTGTGCCCTTGCTTAGAAGGAAACCAATTGAGGGCAAATGGGCAAAATTAAGAGGTTGGAGTTTTTTGCTCGCTGGTTTGCTACAGTACTACCATGAACTTAGGGTCTGGATGCCCCAACCCAGCACGAATCGGTGCAACTCTTAATTTTACCTCTTTGGCCTTGCTTGGCTGAAAATCAATTGTGGGCAAAGTGACAAAAATAAGGGGAAGGAGTTTTTGCTCGCGGGCTTCCTATGGAACGAGAATGACCTTGGTCTCTGGAAGCCCGAATTGCTTAGAAGGAAACCAATTGAGGGCAAAATGGCAAAGTTAGGAGGTTGGTGTTTTTGCCCGTTGGATTGCCATGGTAATACCTTGATCTTAGGGCATGTATGCTCCAACTTCGGGGGAATCGGAGCAACTCTTAATTTTACCACTTTGGCATTGCTTAGCAGAAAGCCAATTGAGCGCAAACGGACAAAAATATGAGGTTGGAGTTTTTGCTCCCGGGCTCCCTATAGAACGACAATAACCTTAGGCTCTGTATGCCCGATTCAGGCGCGAATCGAAGCAACTCCTATTTTTACCACTATGCCCATGCTTAGAAGAAAACCAATTGAGGGCAAATGGGCAAAATGAAGAGGGTGGAGTTTTTTGCTCGCTGGCTTGCTACAGTACTACCATGAAGTTAGGGTCTGGATGCCCCAACCCGGCACGAATCGCTGCAACTCTTAATTTTACCTCTTTGGCCTTGCTTAGCTGAAAATCAATTGAGGGCAAAGTGACAAAAATAAGGGGAAGGAGTTTTTGCTCGCGGGCTTCCTATGGAACGAGAATGACCTTGGGCTCTGTAAGCCCGAATTGCTTAGAAGGAAACCAATTGAGGGCAAAATGGCAAAGTTAGGAGGTTGGTGTTTTTGCCCGTTTGTGCCATGGTAATACCTTGATCTTAGGGCATGTATGCTCCAACTTCGGGGGAATCGGAGCAACTCTTAATTTGACCACTTTGGCCTTGCTTAGCAGAAAGCCAATTGAGCGCAAACGGACAAAAATATGAGGTTGGAGTTTTTGCTCCCGGGCTCCCTATAGAACGACAATAACCTTAGGCTCTGTATGCCCGAATCAGGCGCGAATCGAAGAAACTCTTATTTTTACCACTATGCCCATGCTTAGAAGAAAACCAATTGAGGGCAAATGGGCAAAATTAAGAGGTTGGAGTTTTTTGCTCGCTGGCTTGCTACAGTACTACCATGAACTTAGGGTCTGGATGCCCCAACCCGGCACGAATCGGTGCAACTCTTAATTTTACCTCTTTGGCCTTGCTTAGCTGAAAATCAATTGAGGGCAAAGTGACAAAAATAAGGGAAAGGAGTTTTTGCTCGCGGGCTTCCTATGGAACGAGAATGACCTTGGGCTCTGTAAACCCGAATTGCTTAGAAGGAAACTAATTGAGGGCAAAATGGCAAAGTTAGGAGGTTGGAGTTTTTTTCCCGCTGGATTGCCATGGTAATACCTTGATCTTAGGGCATGTATGCTCCAACTTCGGGGGAATCGGAGCAACTCTTAATTTGACCACTTTGGCCTTGCTTAGCAGAAAACCAATTGAGCGCAAAGGGACAAAAATAAGAGGTTGGAGTTTTTGCTCGTGGGCTCCCTATAGAACGACAATAACCTTAGGCTCTGTATGCCCGAATCAGGCACGAATCGAAGAAACTCTTATTTTTACCACTATGCCCTTGCTTAGAAGAAAACCAATTGAGGGCAAATGGGCAAAATTAAGAGGTTGGAGTTTTTTGCTCGCTGGTTTGCTACAGTACTACCATGAACTGAGCGTCTGGATGCCCCAACCCGGCACGAATCGCTGCAACTCTTAATTTTACCTC
>PKSI02000029.1:0-2500 GCA_002916485.2 Juglans nigra | reverse complement strand
GTGAAGGGAGGGCCCCAATTGGTAGAAAAAAAAACCCGCAACCCCTTGGGGTTATCCTCCTGCACTTGGAAGAAGAAGTAGAAAAAGGAATAAATATAGTGATAATTTGATTCTTCGTCGCCGTAGTAAATAGGATAGGAGAGAAAATAGAATTTGTTTCTTCTTCGTCTTTACAAAAAAAGAAATAAAAAAAAAAATAGGAGTAATTAATTGTGACACGCTCACTAAAACTAAAAAAAAATCCTTTTGTAGCGAATCATTTATTAAGAAAAATAAATAAACTTAACACAAAAGCGGAAAAAGAAAAATAATAATAACTGGTCCCGAGCATCTACCATTATACCCATAATGATTGGCCATAGTATTGCTATACATAATGGAAAGGAGCATTTGCCTATTTATATAACAGATCGTATGGTGGGCCATAAATTGGGAGAATTCGTACCTACTCTAAATTTCCGAGGACACGCGAAAAATGATAATAGATCTCGTCGTTAAAAGTCATTAATAATTAATAACATAAGATGAATGATGAATATAGATGCTTATCGTTCATTACTAAGAGGTGAATCTTATGATAAAGAAGAGAAAGAGTAATCCATATACAGAAGTATGTGCTTTAAGTAAACATATATGTATGTCTACTAACAAAGCACGAAGAGTAATTGATAAAATTCGTGGACGTTCCTACGAAGAAAAACACTTATGGTACTAGAACTTATGCCTTATCGAACATGTTATCCACTTTTTAAATTGGTTTATTCTGCAGCAGCAAATGCTATTCACAATATGGGTTTAAACGAATCAAGTTTAATCATTAGTAAAGTGGAAGTTAACAAGGGTACTACTGTGAAAAAATTAAAGCCTAGAGCTCAAGGGCCTAGTTATCCAATAAAAAGACCCACGTGTCATATAACTATTCTATTAAAAGATATATCCGTAAACGAAGAATATTATAAAAGATCCAAATACGCCATATTATGCTTAAAAAACCCTGGATGGCTAAAAAAAAAAAGTACACACACAGATATGACGCGTTATAATATATGTGGTATCGGGGGGGATTATGGGGCAAAAAAAAATAAATCCACTTGGCTTCAGACTTGGTGCAACCCAAGGTCATCATTCTCTTTGGTTTGCACAACCACAAAATTATTCCGAGGGTTTACAAGAAGACCAAAAAATACGAGATTGTATCAGGAATTATATACAAAAAAAATATTAGAATATCCTCTGGTGTTGAGGGAATTGCATGTATAGAGATTCAAAAAAGAATCGATCTGATTCAGGTCATAATCCATATGGGATTTCCAAAATTACTAATAGAAGGTCGGCCTCGAAGAATCGAAGAATTACAAATGAATGTACAAAAAGAACTTAATTGTGTAAACAGAAAACTCAACATTGCTGTTACAAGAATTACAAACCCTTATGGACACCCTAATATTCTCGCAGAATTTATAGCCGGACAATTAAAGAATAGAGTTTCATTTCGAAAAGCAATGAAAAAGGCTATTGAATTAACTGAACAGGCAGGTACAAAAGGAATTCAAGTACAAATTGCAGGACGTATCGACGGAAAAGAAATTGCGCGTGTCGAATGGATCAGAGAAGGTAGGGTTCCTCTACAAACTATTCGAGCTAAAATTGATTATTGTTCCTATACAGTTGGAACGATCTATGGGGTATTAGGCATCAAAATTTGGATATTTGTAGATGAGGAAGAATAAACCTTTATTTGACTTGTCTTTACGTTCTATCGGCAATAAAAAAAAAAAAAAAAAATGACAAACTCTTTCATTCTTTTTTGGTTAAATCAAAACAAAAATGGGCAATTCTATAAGGTTGAATAAAAATTCGATTAATTTTTTGATATTGCTATGCTTAGTGTGTGACTCGTTGGTTTTTTTTTTTTCGGTTAGGATTCAAAAAAAAAAAACGGACGGCCCATACATAGTATGAACTAATAACTATAGAACTAATAACCAACTCATCGCTTCATATTATCTGGATCTAAAGAATCGGTCACGATATGATATATTGGTTCTATCATTGTAGCAACGGAAAGTTTTTTTTGCATAAAAAAAGAAAAACCAATCTGATTATAAGTTGTAAAGCAATAACAATCAAAATGCAGATAAATGGAAGGATGAGAGAAAGAGAGAAAAAGAATATCAATGCTATATGATTCCAATATGTAATATGTAAGGTCTATGAGTGATCTTAGAAAGGATAGTGTAATAAAGCATCAATACTAATTTGATTGATCTATAATTAGATGAATTTGTTCATAGAACAAAAAAATCAAGAGCCCCGAGTCAATAAAGACTGAGAAAATTGACTCACGAACACATTTCATTTTCATTGGGAGCTCCATTGTCGAATTCAGGCCTAACCATTAATTGAGAAGCGATGGGAACGACGGAACCTGTGGATGCATAAGATTCTATTGAAAACGAATCCTAATGATTCTTTGGGTAGGATGGCGGAACAAACCCGG
>PKSI02000020.1:0-10181 GCA_002916485.2 Juglans nigra | reverse complement strand
AATATCAAAATGGTTTCTAAGTATGCTTTTTGTTTATCTATAACATGCAAAATTAGAACCAAATATCAATAAATCAATCACCATATAGGCTAATAATAACATGAAAATTATCCAAAGATTGGATGGATAAATACCATTTTATCAATTTCATTTGAACTTATATCCATTTTCAATCATGCAAGAGTCAAATTTCTCATGCCATTGTTTAGGGGTCTGTTTTAAGTCATATAGGGATTTTGTCAACTTACATACTTTGCTTTCTTGGCTAGGCTCTACAAAGCCTTCTGGTTGATCCATATAAATTTCTTCATCTAGGTCCCCATTGAAAAAAGCTATTTTAACATCCATTTGATAAATTTTTAAATTATAGATTGCTACAATGGCAACAATAATCTAATGGATGCTATTCTTGTATCCGGAGAAAAAGTGTCGAAAAAATCAAGGTCGACTTTTTGTTTAAAACGTTTAGCGACAAGCCTAGCCTTGAACTTTTTAACGGCTCCATCTGGTCTAAATTTTTTCCTAAGGACCCATTTACACCCTATGGTTTTGCAACTTGATGGTAACTCAACTAATTTTCAAGTTTTATTAGAAATTAATGAATCCATCTCATCATTCACAACCTCTTTCCAAAACACAGAATCAGGCGAAGATAAAGCTTCTTGTAGAGAATTTGGGTTTTCTTCAATATTATAAACATAATAGTCGGGACCAAAATCTTTTTCAATTCTAGTTCTCATACACCTTGTTAATTCAAAATTTTCTTCATTTTCTGGAGGAGTAGAAGGACTAATTTCAAAAAAAATATTTTGTCTAAATTCTTGACCCCCACTATTTTTGGATTTAAAAGAAAATTTTGCTTCTTGAAAAATTGCATCGCCTGATTCAAAAATCACTTTATTTTCAATATCAAAAAATCTATAGGCCGTGCTATTTTTTGCATATCCAAGAAAGACACAGGTGGTAGTTCTAATACCCAATTTGGGCCTTTCAGGATCTGTTAGCCTCACAAATGCCAAACAGCCCCAAACTTTAAAATATCTCAAACTTGGCTTATACCCTCTCCATAATTCAAAAGGTGTAGTTTTTGAATTTTTATAAGGCACCCTATTGAAAACATGGCAAACAGTCAAAATTGCTTCACCCTAAAAACTTGAGAGAGCGCCTGAATCAATAAACATGGCATTCGTCAATTCAATCAAAGTTTTGTTTTTCCTTCAGCCACACCGTTTGAAGCAGGTGAGTACGGTGCAGTAGTTTCATGAATAATTCCCAATGACTAAATAAAATAATTAAACGCATTTGAATCATACTCTCGACATCTATCACTTCTAAATCTTTTTATTTTTCTACCAAATTGATTTTCAATTTCATGGAGGAATTCTTTGAATTTTTCAAAGAAGCATCACTTTTATTTTTTAATAAATAAACATACGTGTATTTTGAAAAATCATCAATAAAAGTGATAAAATATCTATTTCCTCCACAAGTTAAAATTCCTTCAAATTCACAAGGATCGATGTGAATTAGATCTAACAATTTGGTATTCTTTCCAACACTTTTATGAGGTCGTTTCGTAATTTTTGCTTGATAACAAACTTCACATTTTTGAAAATTTTTTTCACTATGGAAATTAATCCTAAACTACTTATGATTGTAACATATCTACTATTAATATGACATAAACATGCATGCCAAAAATTTAAAGAATAAAGCATATAAACAGAAACATTCGATGCTTTATTATCAACATTCAATTTAAATATTCCATCATAAACATAACTCTTGCCCACAAAAACACCATTTTTAGTAATAACATATTGATCAGATTCCATAGTTTGCTTGAAGCCAGCTTTGTTGAGTAGAAAGCTTGACATAAAATTCTTCCTCATAGACAGTGTATAGAGCACATCTTTGAGCGTCAATATACGTTCAGAGGTGAATTTCAGCTCGACCTCACCACTCCCAAGGGCTTTTGTTTTGCTTGAATCACCAAGCATAATAGATTTCTCTTCTTCAAATGGAGTATACTTTTTGAACCAATCTTTATCATAGCAGACGTGCCTATTGGAACCAGAATTTGCCCACCACCCTTAACAAATTGAACCATATTAACATCTGTAACCATTGCCACAAGTGGCTCCTCAGTTACGTTCACTTGAGGATTATTTTCTCGCTTTCGAAATTTGCAAATTCGAGCAACGTGCCCACTTTTGCAACAAACAAAACAAGCTTGAATTTGTGAAGAGGGTCCTTGGTTCTTATCCTTTTGATTTGAAAAATCTTTTTTGTGACGTCTACTAAATTTTTTGAAATTTTTTCTTTGCGGCTTCAAATGACTATTTTTTGAAATCTGACCTTTGGGCAAGCCACCATTTTCAGAAATTAAATTTACCTTCGTCATGAAATTCTTATTTCCACTTTGAACCATCAAAGCATCTTGGTCTCTAGCTTCCTCCTCTACTCGAATACGCGTAATTAAGATCTCCAGGGATGTCTCCTTTTGTTTGTGGCGCATAGACTTTTGAAACTCCCTCCACAAAAGTGGTAGCTTGTCAATGATGCCACAAACAATTAAATTGTCTCCAATCTTGATGCCTTCGGATCGAACTTCAGCTACAACCATTTGAAAATCCTATGCTTGTTCTGCGACAGACTTTCCATCTACCATTTGATGTCAAAAGAAGCGACTTGCCACATATTTCTTTGCTCCAGCTTCTTCCGTATCATATTTATTCTGTAAAGCTTTCTAAACTTCTTTCGTATCATATTTATTCTGTAAAGCTTTCTAAATTTTCTTCGTAGAGAAGTAAGTGGTATTGTAGAAATCATAAAATTGATCCACAAGACAATTTAAAATGTAACATCGACAGTTATACTCATCTTTTGTATATTTTTCAATCTTTTCTTCGTGAGCTTTGACTTGGGCTTCAATCATGTTCTCGGTAGTGACCTTGTTTGGATTCTTTGCAGTGAGAACATGGGAGACGTTGAGAAGGCTTCGATAGAAGAGCACCTTGCACTTCCATCTTTTGAAATGAGCTCCCTTGAAGTGGAAGGGCTTGTTGAGATCTCCAACGTTTTCCATGCATTTTTCATTTAAAAGCTCCATGTATGAATCTCCTTAAAATTGTTAGTGAAATTCACATTAATAAAATGAAAAATTACAATGAAATAAAAAATTCAAACGAAACCAGCTTGGACTGAGGCACAGAAATCTCGCTCTCTTCGAAGGAGATTCAAGCCCTCTGCGGTATGTAAAATTTCAATTAAACCGGTGCAACAGATCTTCTCTTGACTTGTCTCCTTCAGGATACAACAACCCAACTGATTGTAGTATAGCTCGAATAAACTCTGCACAAGATATTGAGCTCAAAGTTCATCTAAAAACAACACCTCTCTTTTGTCTGGAAACTCTCAATATCTCGACACTATCTTATTTTCTTTTCTTTTTCACTATACATAGCAAGCTGAAAGAATGACTTTTCTCTCTACAATCTCTTGCATGAACCCCAGCCACCTATATATAGAACTTTTTTAAAGGCAAAAGCTTAACGTCTGTGACTTAGTCCTCCGAATAACAAGAATTTGGCTAATTTACAAAACCTACTAGCATAAGTTGCATTCCAAAGATTGCTCCTAGATTCTAGAAACTGAAGAGATACAAAACGGCTAATTTTTCATCCGTTAAAGCTAGTTTGACTAGGATTACAAGCACGTGGATTGATGGAGTCAAAGATATCAAACCCAGATTTCAGCCTATTTCAAAGTTCAAAACTTAAATGCAAAAAACAAATAACAAAAGTGACGGGTGAAAGACAAAACTAATATTATCTATTAAAAAATATCAACACAAAGCAATAAAAATAAAAACACGCGTGCTGAAAAGAACAGAAAGAAAGGCAATAACAACTAAGGAATACAAGGTTTTGGAACATTTATTAAACTAGGGAAGAAACGGTGCGTTTCTAGCTGCCTACACCGAATGAAATGGTGCACTCCAAGTCCCCGTTGTGTGACTCACTCTAAAAACATTTAGAGAATCACTCCCAAGTATAAGAGTTGCACCAAGTAATATTAGGAAAGTCCCTACGTCATCTCCTCAAGGAACATTTAGTTTAAATCTCAAATTCAACTACCATAAAAAATAAAAGAAGGTTATATCCTATAACTACCCTTAATGACATTCACAATGAGAACCGATTTTTTCTTTGACTTAATCTGAAAATGTTTTCTTTTATTCTATTTTTCTTTTTGTTGTTTGTATGAGATAACGAAACAAACATTGAGTACGTTGGAAAAAAAAAAAGATCTAAAGGACAGTAAGAACTTGAACTTAATTCAGCAGTGGAAAGCAACTAATTGACAAACAAGTAAATATGGGGTCTTGGGCTACCACTAAACCCAACCCTTAGGTTTAGCCCCTAGAGAGCAACGTAAATAACCCTCCAGTGTCATGTTTAATGCCTCAATCTGACCATCAGTTTCAGGATGGTAGGCTGAGCTATATTTTAAGGTAGAACCTTACAACTCAAACAAGGATTTCCAAAAAGAACTTAGAAATATGGGGTCACGATCTAAGACAATGGCCTTAGGTAGACCATGTAGTTTGAACACTTCCTTTTGGAACAGTTGGGCCACGCTTGATGCTGTGTATGGGTGGGCTAAGGCAACAAAGTGACCAACTTTGGTCAATCTGTCAATCACCACAAGAATCACACTAGCCCCTTGTGACACAGGCAACCCTTCAATAAAGTCTAGAGAAATCTCCTTCCATGCTTGTGTTGGTATGGGAAGGGGTTGGAGGAGGTCTGGAGGTAAAACATTCTCAGTCTTGTTGGTTTGACAAATATCACATTCACGAACCAATCTCTTGATGTTCCTTTTTATACTCCTCCAAAATAAATCCCTCTTAGCCCTTTGGTAGGTTTTTAGGTACCCCGAATGACCTGCTTGTGGGTCTAAGTGTATAAAGTTGAGGACCTTTGCCAAAAATTTGGATTGGCATATATAACAATCCATCTTTCTTTTAAGATTAATCCTTGTTGGAGGGTAAAGCCTTTAGGCGCATGCTGGTTAGTCTGAAGCTTTTGCATAATTTCCTTTTAACTCTAGTGAGGCTGTGTAAGTGGCCTTGAGTTCCTCAATCCAAGCCGGAGTTGGAAAGGTGATAAGAGGAAAAACAAAACCTTCCTGACTCGGATTTAGTTCATGCCTTCTAGAGAGTGCATTGACCACCTTGTTCTCCCTGCCTTTTTTATACTCAATATGGAAGTTATAGCCCATCAACTTAGTGACCCATTTCTGCTCTGTAACAGTGCCCACCTTCTACTCAAGTAGAAATTTCAACGCTTGTTCATCTGTTTTAACTATGAATGTCTGGCCCAATAAAAAGGGTCACCACTTTTGGACTGCTGTGACGAGCGCCAACAGCTCCTTCTCATAGGTAGAAAAGGAAAGAACCCTTCCCTTCAAGGCCTTGCTCAAATTGGCAATGGGCTATCTTCCTTGCACTAATACAGCCCCAACCCCACAGCCACTTGTGTCGCACTCAATCGTAAAAGATTGGGAAAATTTCGGTAGTTTCAGTACGGGTGGACTGGTCACCGCAACCTTAAGTGTCTGAAATGCCTTGGTAGCTTTAGCATTCCACGTTAAAGAATTCTTCCTCAAAAGATCAGTTAAAGGGGCTGCTACAAGCCCATAGCCCTTGATAAACTTCTATAGTAACCTGTTAACCCGAGGAAACCCCTTAAGGATTTAGTGTTTTTGGGAATAGGTCATTCAAGCATTGTTGCCACTTTCTTAGGGTCGGCCCTGACACCTTGTCCCGACACAATATGACCCAAGTAATCCACTTCTTCCATCCCAAAGTGACACTTAGTCAGCTTAGCATACAAGCTGTGCACATATAAGGTGCTCAAAACTTGTGTCAAATGCCCCACATGCTGATCCATTTTGCGGTTGTAAACCAGGATGTCGTCAAAGAAAACCAGCACGAATCTTCATGAAATGGCCTAAAAATAGTGTTCATCAACTCCTGAAATGTGGAAGGGGTATTGGTAAGCTTGAAGGGCATTATCAAGAACTCGCAGTGGCCCTCATAGGTTTGGAAGGCCGTCTTTGAGACATCTTCAGGCACCACTCGTATTTGGTGATATCTGAATCTGAGATCTAGTTTAGAAAATATCATAACCCCATGTAACTCATCTAGTAGTTCATTAATCACGGAAATAGGAAACTTGTCTTTAACTGTTTCCTGATTTAGTGCTCTATAATCTACACATAAACACCAACTTCCATCAGCTTTTCTGAGCAATAGGACATGTGAGGAGAAAGGACTTGAGCTGGGTCTAATGACAACTGTTTTGAGGAGGTCTGATATAATCTTCTTGATTTCTGTCTTTTGATAATACTGGTACCGGTAGGGCCGTGTAGAAATGGGGGTGGTCCCTTCCTTCAACACAATCTTATGGTCATGGGATCTCTTAGGTGGCAAACCAGTTGGCTCTTCAAATACGTGTTTAAAATCAACTAAGACTCGTCTAATTTTAGGACTTTGCACCTCACTATTCCCTAGTGTAGAGTGGGAAGTTAACTGTAAGAGTAGACCATTTCCCTTACAAAGTGAGTGCACAAACAGCTCGTGACAATCACCAAAAATGTCTCTTCTAATTTTAGGCCCTTCAGATCCACTATTTCCCCCCTCCCCCCCATTGGAATTGCATGTACAAGTTTGAAAAATCCCACATAGATGGCCTTAGGGTTTCCAACCACTAGACCCCTAATACAGTGTCACATCTTGTAACGTCCGTCCTTGTGGTGAGACTTTTTATAAAATAATTTTAAAAATGACGACAAGAATTACCGTTCGATTTAAAACTTTTTGCTTTCATACCTAGGGTGCAAGACTCTACGTTATAAAATAAAATTTTCTTGGAAATAAAAGAGGTTTATAATGGAAAACATCAATCTTACAATAAAATAAAAAGGCCTCTCATGCAATTAAAACTCTTATACCTAGACTTTCATGCTCTTCCCCTTGGGCTGTGTTCTTCCTGACGCGTACTGTTCATTCAGTCCCTGTGAGGGGAGGGGCACATATAAAAACTAAAATGAGTCGAATACTCAGTAAGCATTACTTCATACCGTTAAAATATAATAACATAGGTTTTCATTCATGCATTCATCATACCATATATACTATACGTAGATGCATACATGCGTTCATTTGAAAATATCACTGGACGAGATTTTTCCTTAAAAATAGGCTTTCTTTTCGTAAAACATATCTCCCGTCAATGTTTTCTTTTCTTCAAGAGTTCGATGCATTCATGCATTCATAGATTCTTTCTTATCACTTTCTTTGGCCGGTACACACTGTTACACCCCGTGTGTTCAGGTTATGGGTCTTCCTTTGGACACAGATTCCACCCTTGGCCACGGGTTGGGAACCCCTTTTCAGTAAAGGGCAGCACTGGGTACACTACCAGTACTACTTACCTAGCATTACAATCTGCCCATTCATTCGGTACCATTTTCATTCATTCATGTGGCCGTTACGTATTTTCATACATTTCATTTCAGTCCTTTCCTTTAGTTTAGTCCTTCTAGTCTTTTCTTTTCAGTCCTTTTCATTTAAAAATTCATTCATGGAGAAACATCATTTAAGAGCATGAGCTTAAATATCATCTTTTATGGCATCATTTAAAGCATCAGTTCATAGGGACCTTTTAAAATAACATACTTTCTTCGCGTCATTTAAAGCATCAATTAAAGCATCAGGCATAAGCCTCAATATTTCTTTTCGTGGAAAATACATACAATAGATGCTACATATAGTCATCCATTCACGTGCATACAATTAATATTTTGGGTGCATAAAAAGGGGTTACCAAGAAAGGTCGTACATACGTATACCTTTAAACATTTAGCATGCTTTCATAAATTATCTTTCGTGTCGTTTCGTAAGGCATCGTAAAAGAAAAACATTTCGTGTATTTTAGAAAAATCTAGAAGAGTATGAACATAATACTTACCTGGACTTCATGCTACTTTCATATCATGCAGTTCATTCATGTGCATGTCAGATGACAATCTACATGCATACACATAACCTTGACGTCATTATTTATCTAATGCATAAGCAACTAAACTAGAAGACATAAAACTACAATTCACTTGGGACATCATCCTTCTATCCCGTGCTCTTACATGCCTTTTACTATGTTAAAACCTTCAGGATTCACTTATGGTCACTACATCTTCCAAACTCAAAGTCTTACCTCGAGTGCCCATCTACTAAAGTGAACCTATGATTCACCGTAGGATTAAGACACTAAGACCGCTTCCTCTTATCTTCTTATTGACCACATTCCAATGCATGAGTCCGACCGATGGAGTCACGTATCCCAATCCTAGATAATACACCCGTCACTACCTCTATGCACCTTAGCTCACACTAAATCTCATTCTCATCTATACAAGTCACACGACTCTAAGCCAACTTCAAGGCTTAAGCACAGTGTAATCATGCTTAGGACAGATGTAACCATACATATGGTGAATCCAGTCCAACACATGGGTCTCACTAGATTACACATGTACCTTACCCCTTTATCACTAAGACCAAACATATACCCCTTACGTGGATCACATGCTCGTAGGGGCAAGCACCATACTTTCGATACCAACCTTCTATTAACCCGACACTAGCATGATCTTCATCCTGCTACCCAAACATCCATTTTGACAGTTCATAAAAACACTTAACACGACAAAGATGTCATTCACAACTAAGCTTTAGTCAAGTCATATAGCTCGAGAATACCTCCAAGCTACACCGTGACATTGTCACATCATCTGGACATCCTGCTACGTTCATTTCTACGCCACCTCCTAACTCATCACAAGTTACGGTCCCTCACGTACTCCTGCCACATCGTGACATCTCGTCACGTTCATACTACTACTTCATTTTTCACGCTAACACTAACTCTCATCTATCACAAGCAACGACTCTAGTTTAACCATGTCATTTTGTGACATTCCCAGTCATGCTTTCGCTGCGCACTCTTACACTTGTTCTATCACTTCACACATACTCCCAACCATGAGTCAAATGCGTGAACTGTCATGTCATCTAGACTATAAGTTACATCACAGCTACTTCGAGACACTGTTCCACAGTTTCCGACAGTACTCCACCACGCTCTACTCCCATCAACTATGCAGCAATTCTTGTCTTCGCGACACGCCACAAGGTGTATTGCTGCACCTCATGGAGTACGCTTCCACATGCAACTTCCTCCATACACACTTTGACTCATCACCACTACGCCATACCCCCCATATGGGTGCATCACTCACACCACATGGAGTACACTTCCAGGTGTACTCCCTTTCATGTGTACTCCCTTAATCACATTACTGATATAAACTCCACCAACAATTTGTGATGAAACCCGATAACAATGATGGCTTGGAACCCAAAGATCGTATAGACAAGATTGTTGAGCCTTGACCAGTCACCGCAAACTAGATGAAATTCAAGGCTACGAAGGATTGGAAACACCTCACAAAGAATATCTAAGATCTCTCCCAAGAATCAAAGTGATTAAGTTGGAGCTTGAACGCCACAAGATTAACTTGATAAGTTCAAAGAGTTCTTTGAAAGAGGAACACAAGACCTCACAAAGAGAATAAGCTTTCTGGAAATCAAATACTGATATTAAAACTCGAAATATCCCTTTATATCTTTGGAACAACCCTCCAAGAATAGGAAAAGTCATAACTACAGCTTTAAAGCAACACAAATATTAACCATAAACAAAGCCCCCACATTGTTTAGGCCTCTGGACTTCTAGAGGCAGCCAAAAATAACTTAAGGACTAGATTCAATGTATTTAACATACCAGCCAAGA
Organism: Juglans nigra; assembly: GCA_002916485.2. Classification (NCBI taxonomy): domain Eukaryota; kingdom Viridiplantae; phylum Streptophyta; class Magnoliopsida; order Fagales; family Juglandaceae; genus Juglans; species Juglans nigra. Next base: position 258 of record PKSI02000020.1, on the reverse strand, counting down.
CCTTGTTCATTCTCCTATTTAATATTCTTGAAACTCAACAAATTCACGTCCTTTAATGGCAGGACCATGCACACATTCTACTGGCTTAATTAGCCTTTTCAATTGCTTTGATGACATAGACTAAGCCTTGATTATTATTGAGACATCTTGGTCTTTGGAGGAATCAGTCCAATTTCTTGGATAGAACATTTAGTGCTTCCTTGATTAAGTTGGCTCTAAAGTCTTGTAAGTGGGCCCTAGGAGGGACAAAAGGGTCTT
>PKSI02000019.1:0-31799 GCA_002916485.2 Juglans nigra | reverse complement strand
CATGTCAGCAATCCGTTCAGAAGAAAATCTTCGGGCGCAGATTCTATCCGCAGCAGAATACTACTGAAATTGGAACTCTTTTCAGAGTATTATTTAAAGGATCCCCACTGGTTTGGATCCATTAGCGATTGAGATCTAATATTTTTAGAGCACTTTAGTGCATTGTTGGTGAGAAAATTCCTGTAGTGAATTTTCTTTAGTGATCTATCTTTGAGTTGTATCTGCTTCGATGCGTGAAGGATAGTGTGATGGAATTTCAGCCCTAGAGTTATAGGAGGAAAGCAATATTTGAAGATCGCCAGAGGTTCTGGCTTGCTACGCGATAGAAAGACAAACGGGGGTCATGTGTCTGGATAGTAAGAGAGTCAGTTATAAAGGTTTTATAATTGATGAAGAGTACTTGGAATTGATTTTCAAATAATAAGATTGACTTTCCTGAGTTTGGCGCCCCGCTAAGGTTTACTTTTAAAAGTTTTTTTAAAGGGTTTTCCTTCGATATCAATCTAGTGTAGCAATTTATTTATGGGTATGTTATTGTTTAATTATAAACTTATTGCATGGCTTGAATACTAACCAATTTGTTGAGGTGATTGGTAAATATTTCTGCTGCATTACAGGGGTATTGGGTAATTCAATTGGCATTGAGCTTGTTGGTGGTTCATCCATTCAAGGCTGATCTGGCCCCTGCAATATGTCATCCTTGCATGTACGCCACACTTGATGGAAAAAAAACTATGCATATTGGAAAGTTGTATGAAGATTTCTCAAATAGTCGGGATGAACAAGTGTGGTAATCCATGAAAAATGATGACTTAAACAACAACACGTATGATGCTTAGACAAAAGATGCAGATCACAACGTAATTGGATAGCAGGGATGAATGCTATATTCAGGGATGTATTCTACGGAAGATTTAGAAGAATCTCCAGTGTGAGAGTATAAGAAGCCCACAAGACATTCTGGGAGGTTACACACAAAAAAACCAAAAATGGAAAAATGTAAAATTACAATGCTTACTTCAAAATTTGAAAAGATTAAGGATGATGGAAAGGAAGGTTTTAAATGATTTTTATACTTAAACTTACGTTATGTTAATTCCGGGGTTACTCTCGAGGGAGAAGGTGGAAGATTCAAGAGGTCGTAAGAAAGATGGTTGAGGTCTGTACCTGAAAGATTCGGCCCTAAAGTTACTGTCATTGAGGAAATAAGGATTTGGATGAAAAAAGGGTTGAGAGTGGTCGGTTCCTTAACAACAGTATGAATCCTCACTTCCTCAAACAAGAAAAGGTAAGTCCATTGCTTTAAAACATAAAAGATGATCCCCAAATGCTGTTTGATGAAAAAAATTTAACAGTGAGGATATAAATTTCATGCAAGAAAATCAGAAAATTTTTGTTTGTTTAACAAGAAAGCTAGTGGAAATAAAAAAGCAAGGTAAAGAATTGTTACAAAGAAAAACTATTCTGAAAATTGGATAAAGAAAAATTTATAACAAATATAAAGTTCAAGTAAATTCTATGATGTTCGGGTTATAGCTATTATAAGAAGTGGAAGTCAAATTTCAAGAAAATAAAGGAAAGAAGTTGAATGTCACGCTAGTGATAGTTCAATTTCTTGAAAGTTCAAGACTCATTCATCTGATGATGAAAAATCTTTTATAGTTTTTCCTTCTATTGTGAATGATTGTCCTAAGATTGCACTAAAAAAAATCGGAAGTGGTTCTGATTACAGTGATTCGGAGTATACTTGTTGATGAGACACAAGGACTAGTTTAAATGAAGATACAATGATGTGTTGTGAAGAAGCGGTCAAATAAAGAAATCAACAAAGAAGCTGTACAATAAGTTTACGGACTGTGGAAAATGAGGGAAAAACAATCTCTCTTAAGACATTAAAATTCTGAGTTGAAATATCAATATTTAAAATATAAACAGGTTGCACTTTTGAAAAAGAATGGAAAAGTTTCAGGAGTACAACAGAAAACAACAACACAGGAAATTAGAAGAGATGTTGAGTTCTCAAAAATCTTAGTGCTGATCAAGGGGGTTTGGGGTATATGACTTCCAAGGTATGGAAACTTAAAGGTCAATTATCGCTGCCACTTCATACAAAAGTATCAGTTTGTTAAAAGGAAGTCAAGAAGAGGAACCTCCAAAGAAGTCGTGTCTAAAACTATGTTCCGGAGAGCCTCCAGATAGATCAATAACAAAGAAGCCTAACTAGTAAGTCTGAAGGTAAGTTTACTCCTACTTGTCATCATTGTGATATGCTTGGCATATAAGACCATTTGCTTTAACTTGAATAAAGTGAAGAAAAATGAAGGGAAGAAAGTTGAAAAGGAAGGAAAAAGACTCTAGAAAATAAAGTTGATGAGATGAATCAATAAATTACCTCATAACTCTAAAACTTGGGAATAGCAGAATTGTACTTTTACAATAAAGAAAAGATCATGCAAAGGGTATAATGAAAATAATATGCCAAAATTTAAAGCCAAAGTGAGTGATCAAAGAAGATTCCGTGTCCCATTAATTGATAGGACCACTTGATGTTCTTAAAAATTCTTGCATTTCATTGTATTCGTTAGGATAGCAGTTATTTCCCTGTCTTTTTAAGGTTATGGTTATTTTTTCAGCTTTTTTTACTAAGGAAAAAATAAGATAAAAAAAAATTCTAGTTTGTTTCTAATTTTGTTTAGGAAGTACATGCTTGAATATTAAAGTTGAGCAATATGTTTTCACAAATAAAATTTGGAACTATGAATCTCTCGACTTTGTGCCAGTTCACTTTGTGCATAGTAAACCTTTGAGGCTCTTGACAAAGATCATTTACAAGGCACTGTGAAAAATTATTGTATGAAACCGTATAATTAATTTCATATTTATTATTGAGATGCTCACCATAGAGGGAGTTAAGACCTTGAATTGACTAATACTAATGAAACCTAGTACAATAATAGATAGATCTTCCCTTGCCAAACATAAAAATAATTGATCTATATAAAAAAAGCGATGTTACATCATTATGGAAAAAGATAATATATACACGGATCTATCCCATTAAATACTTATAGAAAAGATGTAGCTCAAATCATTGTGGAAAAAGATAAGCAAAAAAAAGGACATAAAAAAAAAGGGCTGTGCAAAACTAGTGTTTGCGAGGAGTATATGGATCTAGGTCCTCACATAAAGTGTGACTGTTGAGGTGAGTGACAATATCTTGGAGCATCTACAGAAGAAAAAATACTCATAAATAATTTATCAAAAAATATATTGAGAGAAAAAGAATTAAAGAGTACGTGCTATATAAGTTTGCTCCACTCATACCTCCACAGAAATTTGACATTGATGACCTTATGAGGTGGAACATACATAGTGATTGTTGCAAGAGGGTGTTACTTATGAAGGTTTTTTGTGCGTGATACTATGTTGAAATTAAATGCATAAGCATGTTATTATTCATGCTATATATATATATATATATATATTAAAGAGTTTGTCAAAGTGTATTATTATTATTCATTTTTTTCAAAGTACTTGCAATCATGATCATACATAGATGCATTTAATCATGAAAAGTGAGACACATGAGAGTGATGAGTCTTGTCAGATTCGGACAAAAAGGGAGAGATATATTGAGTATTGGTTTACTATCGGGTGGGGATTGATTTACTTAGGTATTATTAAATTAGTATGTGAGTTTTAGGGGAGTGAATAAGTGGTTGTTGAGGGGGAGTGAATGATTTTAGTGTTCGATTAATATAAAGTGTAATAGTAGGGGGAGAACTAAAATATGGAATATTAATTCAACTCCAAGACTAGAACATGCTTAGATTTTAAATCTTCTGAAATTGAATATTAGTCTTGTTCTATGTTATTTATCTTTTACCTGGAATCTTACTCGTCTCTTGGTCTACTGTTGTGTTGGTGATAGGTGTTATATTACAGTCATCAAATGGTTTGTCACCAATCGCAAGGGGAGATTGTTGAGTAAAAGTTTGTGGCAGGATAGATGCTATGACCTATTGAATCTTGGAGAATGTAATTTGTTTTTATCTTTATTATGAATATTTAAATCAAAGATAAAGAGATTAATAGATAAAGGTTTATCTTTTCTTTACGATGAATATTGGAATTCTAAAGATAAGTGGTTAAAAAGTAAAAGTTCAAAAGACTTGTAATCAAGATGAATGTTCGAAAAGATAGGAGATATCAGAGTGATTGAATAGAAGGATTCAAAAGAAGTATCAGCAGAAAAGAGTTCAACTATCAAGTGAAGAATGGTCGACATGCAGCAATCCGGCAGGAGATGTCTTCCGCGATTATATCGTCAGCAGAATCCTTACTGAAACAGAAGAAACTTTTTCCAAATTGGTATTTAAAGGATCATGGTTAGGATCCATAGAGATTCAGATCTACATATTTTCTAGAGCACTTTCTGTGTATGGTCTGATTAAGAAAAACTCTTAGTGAATGTCCAAATCTGTGATCTCTATGAGTGTGATGTGCTTCGTACGTGGCGGATCATGTGATGGATTTCAGCCCCTAGAGTTCTCGGAGGGAAAGACAATATTTGAAAGATCGCCAGAGTTTGGCTGCTACCCGATAGAAGACAAACGGGTCGTTTGTCTGGCAAATAAGAGAGTAGTTACAAAGTTATTGTAATTGATTTTCAAATCATAAGATTGACTTTCCTGGGTTTGGCTGCCCCGTAGGGTTTACCCTTTAAAGAAGTTCTTTAAAAGGGTTTTCCTTTGATACCACTTTAGTGTTTATGGCAATTTATTATTTTATGGATTGTTTAATTATTAAATTATGCTGCTTGAATACAACCAATGTGTTAAGGAATTGGTAAATATTTCCATGCATACTGGGGTATTTGCAGGTAATGTCCACCGATGAGTGAAACTTAAATAATATACAAACACAAATGAATTCATTTCAAAATAAAAATAGAAAAACTAAGAAACAAAATACATAAAAATGGAATAAACTACCATATATACATTAAAGAAAACAAAGATTCCACCGTAGGATCTGAAGTATATTCAAATCAAAACATTCATAAATCCAAAAGACCAACGCCACATAACAACACATCTAATGTTTAAATCTCAAAACCAAATTAAATTCAATTAAAAAAACATCTAATATACACAAAACCTTAAATGAACAGACGCGAAAATAGTATTCAATCTTGCATGCCAACAAAAAAAAAGAGAAACAAATTAGAAAACAATTAAAAGTAGATAAGAAATGAAGCAAAATTTCAGAACCAAGCCAGCACGAAAAAAAACGACAATACCAAAGATGCCGAATAAAAAAATGTATAGAACAATCCACAAAGATCTTCACCTATAAAAAAAGACAAGAAATGTGAAAGATGTAAAATCTGAATGGAATAACATAAACTAAACGTTAAAACATGAAAAAATAATTCAAATGCAAAATGTAAGAAAATGCAAAAACACCCAAATTGGACATGTGATCTTAGACTACGCTATATCACAAAAGAAGAGTAAACTGTGGCTAATATAAAAATAATGGAATGTTCCTCCCAAAAAAATACTAAATAAAACTGAAATTTCAAAACGCAAGTATTTAGAAATGGAAACACGGCACATAGACAAAACAACAAAAAAAATTGAGGGGAACTTTAACAACAGAAACAGGACACCAAAACAACAAATAAACTGTTTCCTATAGCGTAGATAAAAGAGAGAATTGATCTTGAATAAATCTCAAATTTTAGCCTAAATCTTCATGTCACCAAACTCCCAACCCTGACCAACTCTCAAAGCTGGGAGGGATTTTGAGAGTTAAGCAATATGACAGACTTTCTTCAAGATAATTCTCCCCTATCGTCTACAGACAGGAAATTCAAAACATTTGTTTGACAGAAGCGAGATAAAAAAAGTGGCCTCAGATCGAAATAAAACAAATGTTAAAAAAAAAAACTCAAAAAACTTCGTTTTTCAATTGTACTATTTAGAAACGAAACTAAGCAACAACAGACACACACCAAAAAATATTGAGGACTGTAACAACGGAAGGTCAAACACATAACACAAATATAACCAGAGCGTAACAAATCTGAAAAGACACCCAACATAACCAACATTACAACCAAGAAAAAACATATTCAAATGCAAAAAATATAATAAATGAAAAACACAACAAAAATAAACCTGGTCTCGACAGAAAGCTATTTCACAAAAGAAAAGAGATAAACCGTGGTCTCAGACAAAAAATGAAATGTATAAAAAAAAAAATGAATAAAACTCATTTTTGATAACTGCAAGAGTACTAGAAATGGACTCTACACAACAAAAATAAAACGACAAAAAGAACTGATAAAACTTCATTTTCCAAAACTGAACGTATTTAGAAATCAAATCGGCACCAACATACAAACGACAAAAACTATTGAGGAAGGAAGTCTAACAACGAACGTACAAACAACAAATAAATAACCAAAGTTACAAATATGAACAGAACAACAACCCCAAACATTAACCACCCCAAAACAAAGATTCAAAGGTAAAAATATAAAAAATGAAAAACAACTACAAAAAATAACTCTGGTCTCAAACAGAAGCTATATCACAAAAGGAAAAAGGAGATAAACCGTGATCTCAGCAAACATGGAATGAAAAAAAAAAAAAAAAGAGGATAAAAACTTCGTTTTTCAAAATGCAAAGTATTTTAGAACGGGACTATCACAACAAATAAATGTTAAAAAAATCGAGCAACTTTAACGACAGAAGGACAAACACACAACACAAATCCCAGGTGGGTCTCAGAGAAAACAACATAAAACAGAGCACAGATAAACCGTGGTCTCAAAATAAAGAATGGAAAGTAAAAAAAAAAATAGATGGAATAACGTCGTCTTATTAAAACTGCAAGTAGGAAAATGAAGGGGGGGGGGGGGGACTCTCACAACGATAATAACAACAAAATGGAGGTACATTTAACAATCGGAAGGTATCGCAAAAACTTGATGCAAAATAAGGCGCCGAAAAAAATACATCAATATCAATGAACAGGCAAGTTAATTACAGGTTTTTAGGAAAAGGGGTGCATTATCGACATCACATCAACTGAACATATCAAACGGTAATAAATATAACCTCCAAACCATAGAAACAAACGGTAATAACCCCAAGGAGGGTTTTAAAAAAAGTAGCCAGAGTTGCACAAAAAGATTAAAACGGAGGGGCGGAGAGCGAATTACTGTAGCGACACTGTAGTCAGAACTCAAATCTAATCTAATTTTTAATACAAAAACCCACGACCAAAGAGAACATAGTGGAAGAGAAAAAAAGAGAGAGGTAATGTTTGATATACTCGACCAAAGAGAAATAGCAGGGAGAATAGAAATTGAGGTAATGTTTGATAATGATATATAACAGTGTATATACGTGTGGACATAAAAAGTCTGGATCCGGAAGGAAGGGACGCACAAAAAACAAAAGTAATAAAACAAGAACAGACTTTTGCACAGAAAATACAAATTAAATTATTCAAATCTCCTTTTCCTCCAATACACTGGCGATACAAAAAACCCCAAACACTCAACCATATCTCAACCTGGCAACAGTTCAGACAGATCTAGAAAAGGACAAAGTATTTCAGAAGCTCCGCGGAAACTCAAATTCAAAACGGAATGTTAAATACGTATAAAGAATGAACGGAAATGCACAACAAATAAAAAAGAACAGTAGAACAAGAAACTAAAAAGCTGTCAAACGGAATATTTTAAAAAAAAAAAATTTGCCCATAGACTGTAGCAACCAAACGAAAAAAGAATAGCAAACCAACAAATAAAAGGAAAACCAAAGAAACTAACAACTATCAAATCGCATATAAAAAACAAAATCTTGAAAACCGCATAAAAACTATTACATGAGTCTGAGAAAAATCTCAAAAAATACAATTCTTCAAAGCCACCAACAATAACGTAGACTCTAGAGAATAATTAATGTGCTGGACCACGGATGATACATCCATTTAAAATAGACCACCACTCGTATATATGTATAGGTAAAATATAACCATAAAAAAAATGAAAAACATAAAATAAAACAATGTCTAAATATACAAAAAAACAATAGTAACAAAAGGCATAACTGCACTAAAAATTCCTAAAAAAAACGTACATCATTGACCACGGAAATCAATACCAGACCCATAAGCAAATCAACAAACCATAAACAACATTCAACCACCACACAATAATACGACGGATAAATACAACAAGAAGAACACGGACAACCGACCGCCACAATTGCATTCTATATACTGCTTTCACCAAAAGAAAGTGTATCACACACAAAATGAAATCGAAAATAACAAAAATGTAAAATTTACTAAAACTAAAAATAAACCAAACGATTGTGCTCATTGACCACAAGTCAAAGCAAAAAAAAACTTCCAACTTCAAAAACTAGTAAAAAAAACCTCAAGTGTACCACAAAAAAAAAAAAAAAACAAAGATACACCCAAAAAAAAACCCAAAACCCTTAAAACTCTTCCAAAACCAAAAATAAAAACTTACAATTTCGAACCCAAAACATACCCCACTGAACAAAACCGCAACTTTCAAACCCACAAAAAATCGTCAAATTTCAACCCGCAAAAAAGACAGCAACTTAAACCCTTACTTGCGGACAAGCAGTACCGAAAGGGCAACAAATGAACAAAAAAACTAAAACGGTTCAAACAAAACCCACACAGCACCAAGATCCAGAAGTGAAATCGGAAAGGGACAAAATGAAAAAACAAGGTAAATGTTCAAACACCTTCAAACGACCAAAATGCTACCACCAAAAACCTCAAAAAAAAGGCACAAGAACACCAAAAAAAAAAAATCGAAAACCCTTCAAAACTCTTTTCCAAAACTAGAAAAAAAACCTCAACTTTGCATTCAAACCAGTAAAAAACCTCAACTTTGAACCCACAAAGATCCCACCAAAAAAAACCATCCCACACAAAGAAAACCCACAGAGAGATGGAAGCGGAAGGAGAAGACAAAACCTAGAGGTAAGGAGAGACGAGAAGACCAAATACAATGGACGGACGAAACGCCAAAATCAAAAGCCACCCAACATCCAAACAAACCCACTAAATATCCACAAGGAAAAGAAAAAAAAACCCCCCATACACGGAAACAAAGGGAAAAAAAAATAGAAGAAAATCTTCGGGCGCAGATTCTATCCGCAGCAGAATACTACTGAAATTGGAACTCTTTTCAGAGTATTATTTAAAGGATCCCCACTGGTTTGGATCCATTAGCGATTGAGATCTAATATTTTTAGAGCACTTTAGTGCATTGTTGGTGAGAAAATTCCTGTAGTGAATTTTCTTTAGTGATCTATCTTTGAGTTGTATCTGCTTCGATGCGTGAAGGATAGTGTGATGGAATTTCAGCCCTAGAGTTATAGGAGGAAAGCAATATTTGAAGATCGCCAGAGGTTCTGGCTTGCTACGCGATAGAAAGACAAACGGGGGTCATGTGTCTGGATAGTAAGAGAGTCAGTTATAAAGGTTTTATAATTGATGAAGAGTACTTGGAATTGATTTTCAAATAATAAGATTGACTTTCCTGAGTTTGGCGCCCCGCTAAGGTTTACTTTTAAAAGTTTTTTTAAAGGGTTTTCCTTCGATATCAATCTAGTGTAGCAATTTATTTATGGGTATGTTATTGTTTAATTATAAACTTATTGCATGGCTTGAATACTAACCAATTTGTTGAGGTGATTGGTAAATATTTCTGCTGCATTACAGGGGTATTGGGTAATTCAATTGGCATTGAGCTTGTTGGTGGTTCATCCATTCAAGGCTGATCTGGCCCCTGCAATATGTCATCCTTGCATGTACGCCACACTTGATGGAAAAAAAACTATGCATATTGGAAAGTTGTATGAAGATTTCTCAAATAGTCGGGATGAACAAGTGTGGTAATCCATGAAAAATGATGACTTAAACAACAACACGTATGATGCTTAGACAAAAGATGCAGATCACAACGTAATTGGATAGCAGGGATGAATGCTATATTCAGGGATGTATTCTACGGAAGATTTAGAAGAATCTCCAGTGTGAGAGTATAAGAAGCCCACAAGACATTCTGGGAGGTTACACACAAAAAAACCAAAAATGGAAAAATGTAAAATTACAATGCTTACTTCAAAATTTGAAAAGATTAAGGATGATGGAAAGGAAGGTTTTAAATGATTTTTATACTTAAACTTACGTTATGTTAATTCCGGGGTTACTCTCGAGGGAGAAGGTGGAAGATTCAAGAGGTCGTAAGAAAGATGGTTGAGGTCTGTACCTGAAAGATTCGGCCCTAAAGTTACTGTCATTGAGGAAATAAGGATTTGGATGAAAAAAGGGTTGAGAGTGGTCGGTTCCTTAACAACAGTATGAATCCTCACTTCCTCAAACAAGAAAAGGTAAGTCCATTGCTTTAAAACATAAAAGATGATCCCCAAATGCTGTTTGATGAAAAAAATTTAACAGTGAGGATATAAATTTCATGCAAGAAAATCAGAAAATTTTTGTTTGTTTAACAAGAAAGCTAGTGGAAATAAAAAAGCAAGGTAAAGAATTGTTACAAAGAAAAACTATTCTGAAAATTGGATAAAGAAAAATTTATAACAAATATAAAGTTCAAGTAAATTCTATGATGTTCGGGTTATAGCTATTATAAGAAGTGGAAGTCAAATTTCAAGAAAATAAAGGAAAGAAGTTGAATGTCACGCTAGTGATAGTTCAATTTCTTGAAAGTTCAAGACTCATTCATCTGATGATGAAAAATCTTTTATAGTTTTTCCTTCTATTGTGAATGATTGTCCTAAGATTGCACTAAAAAAAATCGGAAGTGGTTCTGATTACAGTGATTCGGAGTATACTTGTTGATGAGACACAAGGACTAGTTTAAATGAAGATACAATGATGTGTTGTGAAGAAGCGGTCAAATAAAGAAATCAACAAAGAAGCTGTACAATAAGTTTACGGACTGTGGAAAATGAGGGAAAAACAATCTCTCTTAAGACATTAAAATTCTGAGTTGAAATATCAATATTTAAAATATAAACAGGTTGCACTTTTGAAAAAGAATGGAAAAGTTTCAGGAGTACAACAGAAAACAACAACACAGGAAATTAGAAGAGATGTTGAGTTCTCAAAAATCTTAGTGCTGATCAAGGGGGTTTGGGGTATATGACTTCCAAGGTATGGAAACTTAAAGGTCAATTATCGCTGCCACTTCATACAAAAGTATCAGTTTGTTAAAAGGAAGTCAAGAAGAGGAACCTCCAAAGAAGTCGTGTCTAAAACTATGTTCCGGAGAGCCTCCAGATAGATCAATAACAAAGAAGCCTAACTAGTAAGTCTGAAGGTAAGTTTACTCCTACTTGTCATCATTGTGATATGCTTGGCATATAAGACCATTTGCTTTAACTTGAATAAAGTGAAGAAAAATGAAGGGAAGAAAGTTGAAAAGGAAGGAAAAAGACTCTAGAAAATAAAGTTGATGAGATGAATCAATAAATTACCTCATAACTCTAAAACTTGGGAATAGCAGAATTGTACTTTTACAATAAAGAAAAGATCATGCAAAGGGTATAATGAAAATAATATGCCAAAATTTAAAGCCAAAGTGAGTGATCAAAGAAGATTCCGTGTCCCATTAATTGATAGGACCACTTGATGTTCTTAAAAATTCTTGCATTTCATTGTATTCGTTAGGATAGCAGTTATTTCCCTGTCTTTTTAAGGTTATGGTTATTTTTTCAGCTTTTTTTACTAAGGAAAAAATAAGATAAAAAAAAATTCTAGTTTGTTTCTAATTTTGTTTAGGAAGTACATGCTTGAATATTAAAGTTGAGCAATATGTTTTCACAAATAAAATTTGGAACTATGAATCTCTCGACTTTGTGCCAGTTCACTTTGTGCATAGTAAACCTTTGAGGCTCTTGACAAAGATCATTTACAAGGCACTGTGAAAAATTATTGTATGAAACCGTATAATTAATTTCATATTTATTATTGAGATGCTCACCCATAGAGGGAGTTAAGACCTTGAATTGACTAATACTAATGAAACCTAGTACAATAATAGATAGATCTTCCCTTGCCAAACATAAAAATAATTGATCTATATAAAAAAAGCGATGTTACATCATTATGGAAAAAGATAATATATACACGGATCTATCCCATTAAATACTTATAGAAAAGATGTAGCTCAAATCATTGTGGAAAAAGATAAGCAAAAAAAAGGACATAAAAAAAAAGGGCTGTGCAAAACTAGTGTTTGCGAGGAGTATATGGATCTAGGTCCTCACATAAAGTGTGACTGTTGAGGTGAGTGACAATATCTTGGAGCATCTACAGAAGAAAAAATACTCATAAATAATTTATCAAAAAATATATTGAGAGAAAAAGAATTAAAGAGTACGTGCTATATAAGTTTGCTCCACTCATACCTCCACAGAAATTTGACATTGATGACCTTATGAGGTGGAACATACATAGTGATTGTTGCAAGAGGGTGTTACTTATGAAGGTTTTTTGTGCGTGATACTATGTTGAAATTAAATGCATAAGCATGTTATTATTCATGCTATATATATATATATATATATATTAAAGAGTTTGTCAAAGTGTATTATTATTATTCATTTTTTTCAAAGTACTTGCAATCATGATCATACATAGATGCATTTAATCATGAAAAGTGAGACACATGAGAGTGATGAGTCTTGTCAGATTCGGACAAAAAGGGAGAGATATATTGAGTATTGGTTTACTATCGGGTGGGGATTGATTTACTTAGGTATTATTAAATTAGTATGTGAGTTTTAGGGGAGTGAATAAGTGGTTGTTGAGGGGGAGTGAATGATTTTAGTGTTCGATTAATATAAAGTGTAATAGTAGGGGGAGAACTAAAATATGGAATATTAATTCAACTCCAAGACTAGAACATGCTTAGATTTTAAATCTTCTGAAATTGAATATTAGTCTTGTTCTATGTTATTTATCTTTTACCTGGAATCTTACTCGTCTCTTGGTCTACTGTTGTGTTGGTGATAGGTGTTATATTACAGTCATCAAATGGTTTGTCACCAATCGCAAGGGGAGATTGTTGAGTAAAAGTTTGTGGCAGGATAGATGCTATGACCTATTGAATCTTGGAGAATGTAATTTGTTTTTATCTTTATTATGAATATTTAAATCAAAGATAAAGAGATTAATAGATAAAGGTTTATCTTTTCTTTACGATGAATATTGGAATTCTAAAGATAAGTGGTTAAAAAGTAAAAGTTCAAAAGACTTGTAATCAAGATGAATGTTCGAAAAGATAGGAGATATCAGAGTGATTGAATAGAAGGATTCAAAAGAAGTATCAGCAGAAAAGAGTTCAACTATCAAGTGAAGAATGGTCGACATGCAGCAATCCGGCAGGAGATGTCTTCCGCGATTATATCGTCAGCAGAATCCTTACTGAAACAGAAGAAACTTTTTCCAAATTGGTATTTAAAGGATCATGGTTAGGATCCATAGAGATTTCAGATCTACATATTTTCTAGAGCACTTTCTGTGTATGGTCTGATTAAGAAAAACTCTTAGTGAATGTCCAAATCTGTGATCTCTATGAGTGTGATGTGCTTCGTACGTGGCGGATCATGTGATGGATTTCAGCCCCTAGAGTTCTCGGAGGGAAAGACAATATTTGAAAGATCGCCAGAGTTTGGCTGCTACCCGATAGAAGACAAACGGGTCGTTTGTCTGGCAAATAAGAGAGTAGTTACAAAGTTATTGTAATTGATTTTCAAATCATAAGATTGACTTTCCTGGGTTTGGCTGCCCCGTAGGGTTTACCCTTTAAAGAAGTTCTTTAAAAGGGTTTCCTTTGATACCACTTTAGTGTTTATGGCAATTTATTATTTTATGGATTGTTTAATTATTAAATTATGCTGCTTGAATACAACCAATGTGTTAAGGAATTGGTAAATATTTCCATGCATACTGGGGTATTTGCAGGTAATGTCCACCGATGAGTGAAACTTAAATAATATACAAACACAAATGAATTCATTTCAAAATAAAAATAGAAAAACTAAGAAACAAAATACATAAAAATGGAATAAACTACCATATATACATTAAAGAAAACAAAGATTCCACCGTAGGATCTGAAGTATATTCAAATCAAAACATTCATAAATCCAAAAGACCAACGCCACATAACAACACATCTAATGTTTAAATCTCAAAACCAAATTAAATTCAATTAAAAAAACATCTAATATACACAAAACCTTAAATGAACAGACGCGAAAATAGTATTCAATCTTGCATGCCAACAAAAAAAAAGAGAAACAAATTAGAAAACAATTAAAAGTAGATAAGAAATGAAGCAAAATTTCAGAACCAAGCCAGCACGAAAAAAAACGACAATACCAAAGATGCCGAATAAAAAAATGTATAGAACAATCCACAAAGATCTTCACCTATAAAAAAAGACAAGAAATGTGAAAGATGTAAAATCTGAATGGAATAACATAAACTAAACGTTAAAACATGAAAAAATAATTCAAATGCAAAAATGTAAGAAAATGCAAAAACACCCAAATTGGACATGTGATCTTAGACTACGCTATATCACAAAAGAAGAGTAAACTGTGGCTAATATAAAAATAATGGAATGTTCCTCCCAAAAAAATACTAAATAAAACTGAAATTTCAAAACGCAAGTATTTAGAAATGGAAACACGGCACATAGACAAAACAACAAAAAAAATTGAGGGGAACTTTAACAACAGAAACAGGACACCAAAACAACAAATAAACTGTTTCCTATAGCGTAGATAAAAGAGAGAATTGATCTTGAATAAATCTCAAATTTTAGCCTAAATCTTCATGTCACCAAACTCCCAACCCTGACCAACTCTCAAAGCTGGGAGGGATTTTGAGAGTTAAGCAATATGACAGACTTTCTTCAAGATAATTCTCCCCTATCGTCTACAGACAGGAAATTCAAAACATTTGTTTGACAGAAGCGAGATAAAAAAAGTGGCCTCAGATCGAAATAAAACAAATGTTAAAAAAAAAAACTCAAAAAACTTCGTTTTTCAATTGTACTATTTAGAAACGAAACTAAGCAACAACAGACACACACCAAAAAATATTGAGGACTGTAACAACGGAAGGTCAAACACATAACACAAATATAACCAGAGCGTAACAAATCTGAAAAGACACCCAACATAACCAACATTACAACCAAGAAAAAACATATTCAAATGCAAAAAATATAATAAATGAAAAACACAACAAAAATAAACCTGGTCTCGACAGAAAGCTATTTCACAAAAGAAAAGAGATAAACCGTGGTCTCAGACAAAAAATGAAATGTATAAAAAAAAAAATGAATAAAACTCATTTTTGATAACTGCAAGAGTACTAGAAATGGACTCTACACAACAAAAATAAAACGACAAAAGAACTGATAAAACTTCATTTTCCAAAACTGAACGTATTTAGAAATCAAATCGGCACCAACATACAAACGACAAACCTTTATTGGAAAAAGAAAAGAGTAACAACGAACGTACAAACAACAAATAAATAACCAAAGTTACAAATATGAACAGAACAACAACCCCAAACATTAACCACCCCAAAACAAAGATTCAAAGGTAAAAATATAAAAAATGAAAAACAACTACAAAAAATAACTCTGGTCTCAAACAGAAGCTATATCACAAAAGGAAAAAGGAGATAAACCGTGATCTCAGCAAACATGGAATGAAAAAAAAAAAAAAAAGAGGATAAAAACTTCGTTTTTCAAAATGCAAAGTATTTTAGAACGGGACTATCACAACAAATAAATGTTAAAAAAATCGAGCAACTTTAACGACAGAAGGACAAACACACAACACAAATCCCAGGTGGGTCTCAGAGAAAACAACATAAAACAGAGCACAGATAAACCGTGGTCTCAAAATAAAGAATGGAAAGTAAAAAAAAAAATAGATGGAATAACGTCGTCTTATTAAAACTGCAAGTAGGAAAATGAAGGGGGGGGGGGGGGACTCTCACAACGATAATAACAACAAAATGGAGGTACATTTAACAATCGGAAGGTATCGCAAAAACTTGATGCAAAATAAGGCGCCGAAAAAAATACATCAATATCAATGAACAGGCAAGTTAATTACAGGTTTTTAGGAAAAGGGGTGCATTATCGACATCACATCAACTGAACATATCAAACGGTAATAAATATAACCTCCAAACCATAGAAACAAACGGTAATAACCCCAAGGAGGGTTTTAAAAAAAGTAGCCAGAGTTGCACAAAAAGATTAAAACGGAGGGGCGGAGAGCGAATTACTGTAGCGACACTGTAGTCAGAACTCAAATCTAATCTAATTTTTAATACAAAAACCCACGACCAAAGAGAACATAGTGGAAGAGAAAAAAAGAGAGAGGTAATGTTTGATATACTCGACCAAAGAGAAATAGCAGGGAGAATAGAAATTGAGGTAATGTTTGATAATGATATATAACAGTGTATATACGTGTGGACATAAAAAGTCTGGATCCGGAAGGAAGGGACGCACAAAAAACAAAAGTAATAAAACAAGAACAGACTTTTGCACAGAAAATACAAATTAAATTATTCAAATCTCCTTTTCCTCCAATACACTGGCGATACAAAAAACCCCAAACACTCAACCATATCTCAACCTGGCAACAGTTCAGACAGATCTAGAAAAGGACAAAGTATTTCAGAAGCTCCGCGGAAACTCAAATTCAAAACGGAATGTTAAATACGTATAAAGAATGAACGGAAATGCACAACAAATAAAAAAGAACAGTAGAACAAGAAACTAAAAAGCTGTCAAACGGAATATTTTAAAAAAAAAAAATTTGCCCATAGACTGTAGCAACCAAAACGAAAAAGAATAGCAAACCAACAAATAAAAGGAAAACCAAAGAAACTAACAACTATCAAATCGCATATAAAAAACAAAATCTTGAAAACCGCATAAAAACTATTACATGAGTCTGAGAAAAATCTCAAAAAATACAATTCTTCAAAGCCACCAACAATAACGTAGACTCTAGAGAATAATTAATGTGCTGGACCACGGATGATACATCCATTTAAAATAGACCACCACTCGTATATATGTATAGGTAAAATATAACCATAAAAAAAATGAAAAACATAAAATAAAACAATGTCTAAATATACAAAAAAACAATAGTAACAAAAGGCATAACTGCACTAAAAATTCCTAAAAAAAACGTACATCATTGACCACGGAAATCAATACCAGACCCATAAGCAAATCAACAAACCATAAACAACATTCAACCACCACACAATAATACGACGGATAAATACAACAAGAAGAACACGGACAACCGACCGCCACAATTGCATTCTATATACTGCTTTCACCAAAAGAAAGTGTATCACACACAAAATGAAATCGAAATAACAAAAATGTAAAATTTACTAAAACTAAAAATAAACCAAACGATTGTGCTCATTGACCACAAGTCAAAGCAAAAAAAAACTTCCAACTTCAAAAACTAGTAAAAAAAACCTCAAGTGTACCACAAAAAAAAAAAAAAAACAAAGATACACCCAAAAAAAAACCCAAAACCCTTAAAACTCTTCCAAAACCAAAAATAAAAACTTACAATTTCGAACCCAAAACATACCCCACTGAACAAAACCGCAACTTTCAAACCCACAAAAAATCGTCAAATTTCAACCCGCAAAAAAGACAGCAACTTAAACCCTTACTTGCGGACAAGCAGTACCGAAAGGGCAACAAATGAACAAAAAAACTAAAACGGTTCAAACAAAACCCACACAGCACCAAGATCCAGAAGTGAAATCGGAAAGGGACAAAATGAAAAAACAAGGTAAATGTTCAAACACCTTCAAACGACCAAAATGCTACCACCAAAAACCTCAAAAAAAAGGCACAAGAACACCAAAAAAAAAAAATCGAAAACCCTTCAAAACTCTTTTCCAAAACTAGAAAAAAAACCTCAACTTTGCATTCAAACCAGTAAAAAACCTCAACTTTGAACCCACAAAGATCCCACCAAAAAAAACCATCCCACACAAAGAAAACCCACAGAGAGATGGAAGCGGAAGGAGAAGACAAAACCTAGAGGTAAGGAGAGACGAGAAGACCAAATACAATGGACGGACGAAACGCCAAAATCAAAAGCCACCCAACATCCAAAACAAACCCACTAAATATCCACAAGGAAAAGAAAAAAAAACCCCCCATACACGGAAACAAAGGGAAAAAAAAATAGAAGGACAAAAAAGGCAAAAAACGAAAATAAACACGGAAGAAAAAAAGGAATGAAAAATTATTGTAGCGAACTGTTCGGACGCAAGTTCACACGTATATAATAACTATCTATATATATTATATACATATACACGATTAACATATTTTTATTTAAAAATTGCAATGTTTTTTGGAAGGAAAATGTGTATTAAGATTGAAATGCTCATGGATATCTTTTCTTTATCTTTGTTTTGTTTTTTGCTCTCTCCATTTTTTCGTTGCCAACGAACGGCCTAGTTCCTTTTTCTAGTCTTTGGATAGTATCAAGTTTGCGTTTCCTTTGGCACTTTTCTAGGAGGAAAGATTTTGTCTATAGAGGGATCTTTATAAACTTGATTTATAAATTGAGATGACCTTGATGTGGCAATGCCATACTGTTGAGTTTTTCCCTTTAATATAATGAAGGTTTGTGCATGCAGATGTATCGTCAGAGAATTTTCAATGAAGTGGATGAAAATATACCCGTTAATATTCTAATTCAATCAATAATGGGGCGTTGAAGACCTAATAAATGGGGCATCCCAATTTGAAAATACAGCACGTTTAACGGAATGGAATAACATTTAAACGGAGGAAAACAATGTAAACCGTTAAACCACGAATTTGCGTGCCGGTTCCATAGCCCTCTTATATATATCAAAGATATATATGTTATTATTAATCACAGTCTTAGAACCAAAAAATAAAGAAAAATCACTCAAAATTAATTACTTCCGAAATTTATGATGAACCTATAAAATTCTCAATCTGTTATTTGAATAGTTACATAAGAATTAGTAGATTAAGTAATAACTAATATTAATAGATGATTAGTAGATAATTTATATTAATTATAATTTACATTTTATGACCTAATGCTAATAGTACTTAATACTATATTTTACTATTTGTAATTAACTTTACGTCTATGTACAAATTAGTATAGAAAATCACTTTAATAAATAATCACAGATAAACAAATAACTGATATAGTACTACTAATACTAAATTACTATTCTAATTACTATCACTATAGCTATCAATAATATAGTTATAATACAATTAAACTCAGATAACAATTAGCAATTACTAATATATAGTTATTCTAATCACTCAACTAATACTAATATTTAATAATAATATTATAGTCGAATAACATCAGTTAAATTAGTAAGTCTACTATTAAGTCAATGGATAACGAGTATATACAATCAACTATAATAAATAATCACATGATATAAAATAAGGATATAGTAACAGCTATGCCAATTACTATACTAATAACTAAATCACTATAATACTATCAATATATAGTATATTAAATTAAAACTCACTATAACAAGTTAACAAATATTAACCAATCTAGTCTGTATCACTTACACTATAACATACTAATATCTAGCCTATGCTAAACTGCTTACTACCCTAATATATATTATACTAATAGTCTAAATATTAATACTAGAATTATAGAGTTCGCTAATATATAATATAGCTATAATAATATATACCTAAAAACTAATACTATATACTAATACTAAATAGTCCTAGGATTAATACTATTATATAGTCTTATATATTAATATAGCTTGTAAATAATACTAATAGTTTAAATATAAACTATAGTTATAATCACATGCAATAGAAGTTATATTAATCACTAATAAGTCTATAAGAATATTTTTTTTATATGTTAAATCACTATACACAACAATATATATACTAATAATATCTAGTTAATTATTATATGGTAATTAATCAACTGTAAGAAACGGCAGCGTGCCCCCTCCTCAAACCCTTAGATTTCTTTGAATTCTGTTTTCTCCCAAACCCTTCCTCCAAAACCCCCCCTCCCCCCGAAGGCTTTAGTTTTACTTGCGTGTTCCAGACTTTCAATTTCCCACCCGCGCCCTCCCTCAGAACCCTAGCATCCCCCCTCCCACCCCTCCACCAATTGTGCTGCACATACTCACAGGCTAACACTAACAAGCCTCCGTTGCAGTTCCTCCAGTCCCTCTGTCGGCGCCCTCTCCTTTCTCACTGCCCTCACTTTTTGCCTCTCTGCGACGCTCTGGCCTCTCAATTGGCCCTCTAGTTCTCTCTCCTCCGTGCCTCTCAGTCTCTGCCAGTGCCCTCTTGTCTCTATCTCCTTTGCCATTTCCTTTGCCTCACTTTCTGAGTCTCTACACAGACTGGCACTTCCCTCCCCGCACTAGCCATCGCACATACCATGAGCTCCACAGGCTTCGATTTTCCTCCACGAATAATTGTTTCATTATTATTAATTTATATTTCATGTCACGTATTTAAGTTATGTTGAAATTAGTTTGAAACAAACCGGATATGAATCATTAGGGTTTGTGTGTATTGTGTTTTTTCTATTATTAGGGTTTTTGAATCGAGATTTTAGGATTTTTTATGATTGAATCTATTGTGTTTATTTTATTAGACTTTTGAATACCGAAGTTTTTTGTGATTGACAGATTATGTGTTTGTGTGATTGATAGATTGTATTTCCCTATTTTTCATGATTCTCAGAAAGTTCTATGACTTAAAGGCCTAAGAATCTAAGCTTGGTTTTCAAGGATTTACTGTTTGTAATGGTCGAACAAAAATAGGGTTCCCTTTGAAATAATCATTTATTCAAACGAAGAAGTTTTTTAAGTGATTTTTTATGTAATGGGTTCTCCATTTAATTTTCGTATTTGCTTGAATGTAATTGGACATTTTAAAGCAATTATATATCTATATATCACATATTTTAATGACAACTACTTACATAAAAACCAGAAAATCTGACAGGATCGGACCAGAAACTGATAAAATCGGAGATACACTTTATGAAAGGTATACCGGGTGCATTCATAACGGTTTTTGAAAAATGCAAAACCGATAACCTACCGGTTTGGGTGGTCCATAAATTTTGTCCCAAAACAACTAGAACCGGACCGGACCGGTTACACCCCTAGAAGAAGAAATAGTAGTCTTAATGAACGCGTTTACTATATATAATGAATACATAATATTGTTTTGGTTAGCTGCAAAAATAATATTTATTTGCAAATCAATCATTTTCAGCAATTAAAGTTGGTGTCGCAAATGATGGGGTTACATTTCCTAGCAATTAAAATTGGCCAAAAATGATTATCTGTGACACAATTTTTAATTCGCTACAAAAAAAAAAAAACCATTTGAAATTAGTTCTTCTAAACAAAAATCCGTTTAAATGGTTATTTTTGGCATTTTGAACACGGCTATAGAGGACCCAAAACCTGTTTCCAAACAAACTCTGTCCGAATAGTACTATTTTTGGGCGTTCGCAACGCCTATTAAGAAGAGAATTTTTTGGGATCGCAAAATAAAATCGGTTTTTGAATGCTATTTTTGGAGTTCGAAACGATTATTAGGGATAAAATTACTTTTCTCACCCCCACAAAAGATACGTCCATTTGAAAACAAAAACCAGAAATTACAAATTACGTCCTAACAAAACTTATTGCGATGGAAAATTAATGACACATTTCATCCCAAAAAAAGCATTTTGAGATGAAATGAACATTTCATTTTTTTTCTTCATCCCGCAAAAAAGAAAAAAACATTTTGAGATACAATGACAAATGTTCATTCCAAACAATTTGTTTCCGCGACATCTTAATCTTAAAGCGATTTGCGACACAAAAGATTTCATTTCTAAAAGGTTGTGTTCGAGATGCAATTGCAACCTCTTGTAACGGGATTTAGAATTGTCCCGAAGGTAAATTAATTTGTTTATATGACTTCCTATTGAACATGATGCCTGTCTGTATTCTCGCGTCATCTAAATGATGCAAAGTTTCCATTGCGAGCAGCGCAATCTATTAATTTCATTCTTTTTTTCTCAAATATTGATAATTAGCTCTATCCAAATTGAAAAAACAAAAGGAGAAATAAATGCATAAATTGAATGAACCAAGCTGGATTATCAAAGACCTGCAGGGGTGATTCTGGCTCTTAAAAAAATGGACGGAAAGAAGGACAGACCATGGATCGACAATAAACTCCCCGCGAAATAAATTATAAGGTGGAACATATAGTACGCCCAAAATCTGAGTTGAATAATACCTCAAATTAATAATTAACTACATATACTTCTTCACTTGTACTTGTTCACTGCCCAAAGTCTTGACTTTCTTGCGAAGCGCAACGACAGTATTTAGGTCCCAATGTTAGATAGATATACTGTTTTTTCTTTTAGCCTCATTTTATAATTATTAAGTTTTTAAAGTCCTCACAATAAATATTATAAATAATTAATTTTGTCACAGTCTAAGTCTACAATAATCATAGTAAAAATAATATTGTAAGTAATATTTATTCTAATTTGCACTTTTCTATCTAAAACACTATCTTATTTCACTAATTATAATCACTATCCCAACATGTCCATTAGTTCAATATATTGAGCGATTCAATTATCTTTATATAACGATGTTTTTTGGCCTGTAATCAATTGAACTTTGAAACATGGAATAATATATGACATTTTCCAGCAAATCTACGTACCGCACGTACGTACCAACGACCATACTAGAATTTTGATTTATTTGGATATATTATTGACCACCGTTCAATACCCGCAGCAAGATCCAAACAATTTCTGAATACAGATTATTTTTTTACATATCCAACAAAAACTAAATGATATGGGACAATAATCATTTTAATTGCAATTTTCAACCAAGAAGGGAAAAAAAAAAAAGCCCCCGTCGAAAAAAAAAAACCCCACTTTATAATCAAAAACAATCCGAGAGAGAAGAGGAGGGAGGAGAGGGGAATAAAAAGACACGTTTTTTGCTTTTTTCACAGCAATTAAATTACATGCATAGATAATCAACAAACTGAGCGAGAATATTAGTCATTCCATGGAGTGGACTGCAAAACCGCCTCCAAAGGCTCTAGCCTTTGCCAAAAAAATCCCGGACCAAGTTCATGTAACCATGATCTCTTTCTCAACCTCGTTCCAGTTTAAGCTCTGGACTAAGTGCACCCATTGCAATGAATTTTATTCGATAAGTGCCAATGCCTGCACCGGGGCCTTGCCTCCTCCCTGTACCAAACGGGATGAACTTGAAAGCGTGATCGCCTTTGATATCCAGTTTTATTTAATCAAATTCTATGCTGGCTGGAACTTGTCCAGGCGTCTCCATAGATGGGGATATCTATGCAAAGCCCAGGCAGTTGCGAACCAGCATCGGCCCTATTGGGAATTGTATATCCCCACACAGTGCAGTCTTCTGCAGAAAAAATGGGGTTAATAAAAGTGGCCGTTTGGGGATGAGAGTATGAGTGTTTAGTTGATGGACAGAACCGAAGAGAAGGAAGATTGGATAGATCAGGAGTCATTTAGCAAGCGTAAGGTCCAAAAATGCTCGTTCAATCTCTGACCATTTAAGCTTCTGCAATACCTCCGGATGATTCAGCAGCAGCAGGCCATTGCCCATTCCATACTGTTTGCAGTGTCTCCGTTCAGCAGCAGGCAAACATCAATCTGAAAAACATTAAAGAATGATCTCCAGTATTGTTAGAAAGTAGATCGCAAAGAGTAACTTAAAACGCCCGCACAACAAAGCTATGCTAAAATTCGTTAGTAAAAGAAAATTATTAACAATAAATCAGACGAATAACGTGAATGACAGAGTTACAGCTGATCATGGGGAAAGGGAAAATCTGTCTTTTGCCAGCTTGGCTTATCCGTATGATATGTCAATTACTCACCAATTCTTCTACGTACAGCTCGATTGGCTCCAAGCGGTGGCGGAGTCAATGACACAACATCAGCACGAACAAAAAAAAACCAAAAAGATCAAAATGCGCAAAATACGAAACAGAGCTTTCGGGTTTCAGCAATAGGCGCAGTAAGTGCTACCCAGAAAATTGGGTTACGGAGGAAGGGGAAGAAAGCAATTCAAACAAGTGGGTGAAAAAAAGTTGAATTTTTTAAGAGAGTGAACAAACAACAAGGAGAAAAGAATATTTTAAAAGAAGGACTAGCCTCTAGTAGTGGAGATCTCGAAAAACCAAATTACTAAAAATTTTTTTTTTATTAAGAAATTCACCTTATCTCAAGGAAAAATACTCAGAAAAATACAATAAGAAAAAACTATAAAACAGATTAAGGTTGACCGAAATAGCTTCCAAATTTGCAGATCGGTGTGAAATATAAAAGAGAAACTAAGAACAAGCACACCAGAAAGTAATTCAATATATTACCAAGAAAATTAAAAAACAATCTTGAAAGGAGGAATACAGTCCAAGTTTGAGGGAATCCACCAAACAGGGAGTAGTATCCACTACAATGCCGAGGATGGTGAGAAGAAAACCAACCAAGGAGGGGGGAATGGGTCCTTTTTTAAACAGCAACAATAATATCAACCAGACTCAAAATTCACACCTTACCTATAACACGATGAGCGCCAGTGAGTAATCAGCATAGATTTTATACTAATCTCTAAAGGCTACCAAAGTATGCCCCAAGCACCCCACAAAGGTCTTGAGCTGGGAATGCAAGCCAACCGCTTGGCAATAGGAAATAGAAACCCAAAGCGGATAAAGCAAACAGTAAACAGCAGTAAGAGCCAGAGACCGCCAACCAACCTCCGATAGCTCTGCAACCTTCGTTCGGCCTATCCTAACGGGCTTTCAGGAATTGGTAGTATTAAGCTGGCAAAAAACTGTATCCAATGCGGTGGTTGTATCCCTAACTGGCGTGAATTTCCAGCTCTCAGAATAATTATTTCAAAATATCACAAGAGATGCTATCCAACAACACCGGAGTCACTGGAATTTATGAAGTCAAAACTCTTTAAACGGTGCTTTTTGGCCATTTGCTAACATTAGTCGGCGTTTCGAACGCACGCATTATAACAGGGGCGACGTGTTGTATAGCTTTTTTTCTTTTTACCATCTCAGGGTCAAAAAGGGATAACATATAAAAAATGAATGGCTCGTTGATTTTCGAGATGAGATTAAGATGGAATTGAGATTAAAGTAAAAACAAAAGTTGAATAAACTATAATTCGAATATAGAATTGTAAGATTAATTTTGTTTTGGAATTTGAAAAAGAAAACGTTGAATTGTTTATTTATTTTTATATTAAAAATTGAGGAAATATGTTAATGATTAAGTGAGATGAGATATGAAATATTTTTTTAAAAACAAAATTAAGCCTAAGAGGAAGAAGGGAACTGTACGCACCGTACTTTTCGCTGCAATTGACTCACCATTAATTAGAGCGGGTTTGGTTTGGACGTGAGATTTAGACCTATGATGTATACCTCAAGGCATGTGTTGCGGAGCAAAGGTCAAGGACACATGGTTTGATTTTTATAATGCGGTGTTTGATGTTGATCTCATCCTGATTGATTATAATTTTTAATTTTTTATATAAAATAAAATAAGCCCATAATTTAATTTTTTTTAAAATTAAAAAATAAAAATAATATTAAACAATTAATGACTTCTAATAATTTTTTTTTTAAACCGGGTGTCAACTATCATTTAAAATAACAGTCCTCTCTAAACCAAAAACCAACCCTACGTGCTGATGAAAACGTCGTAGGTCTGGACCTTTGTGGACAAGGATAAAGTACTCTACGAAGGATAGGAAAAACTTTCTCTTGCTAAGAATACTTGCTTACTTAAATAGGATTCATGCTTTGACTTAAAGTTACATTAGTAATAATGTCCAAATAAAGTCATAGGTGTGCAAAAAATTCGAAATACTATCTTTAAGAGAAATAGAGAAAGTAACATGTGTGACATGGTATTGTCAACACAGAATGAAAAATTATTTTTGGTTGACTCCTCTTTTAAAGAGACTGTGCGAGATTTTAGAGTACATTCTTAGACTATATTGAAGATTACTCTTTACATATGCTTTCATTGCAAAACAGTGCGAGGAATTTGTTTTGAAAAAGTAAAATACGATTCAAAAAACCCAGCCCGCAGGGAAAATATAGTAAAAAATATATCAAAGATATTTTCTAAAGTTTTTATTCAATAATAATAAAAATTAGAGCGTGCCATGAGAGAAAACTTCGAAAGATCTGTTTTATGACACATGTATATCTTTATATATTCTAGCCTATACGTCCTTGGAATGAGAACTTTGGATCTAATCTATCGTGAATAATAAACATTAAGTAATAATTAATTGAAAAATACTATAGCAGTATTCACTACCAAAATGATGCTTTTCATGACATCATCCTGAATAGAATTCAGGGCTCTGAGTTATATGAAGAGATGATAGAGCTCAATCAGAGTCTCTTCTTATCCAACGTCCTTTACGGCGAGCGGTATTCAAAGAATTGGTTTGATCTTTCGCTTAAATCTCTTCTATCAGAGGCCCGAAAAAAAATCCCTTCCCTCTTCCTCGTGCAACTTCATCATTCTTCTTCTCCAACCCTTTGAAACCAATCCACATCAAAAATGGAATGGAAAATCACTATATTCATTTCCCAAGTTTGCAAAGGAAAGTTTCCTTCATATCTTTGAGATGTTTATTTCCCATATCCGTGCCAGCAGCCTCCTCTCGTACACATTTGCTCATCATGGACCATCCTCAATCATACATTGAAACAATCAGGAAGTGAGATAAACAACTACCTGACACTCCACTTTATGGTGTTTTCCCTCTTACGAGACTTTGAAACAGTCTGCGGACAAGGGAGTAACTTCTTTCTTGTCTGACGGTTGGGAAGACTTTTTGAAGGCTGTTTTTGATGAGAAAATCTCGATGCTCACACTCCGTCGTTAGGTGTCGCCATAAGTGACCGTAGGGAGCCCAGGCTGGAGCATTTAAAGTGTAAGTCAAAATATCACCTGCCATGGGTGTGGGGACGATTTGCAAATATGATGTCGTTCTTGGTGAAGCATTCTTCGACGTAGCAGAGCAGTAGAGATATGACCGATGCAAGACGGGAACCAAATTTAAGAGAGAGGACCGGACCGTACTGCAAAGACAAGGTCTGTAATGTTTGGTAGAGAGGCGAGTTCGGTTTTTAGGAGGTTGCCAGGTGGCCGATTATGGGAAGAGAAAATGGACTGGTGAGTGCATTTCGGATGTGCTTGTATAACAAGCTTGATGATAACATGTGGAGATCAGGAGAAAGCAGCGTAAGACATTATGTTTTCCATGAGCTAATTAGCCAACAGGTCGATGATGATGATCAGTAGTAATTTTTGTTCATCATGGCGCTGGGTTCCCCTTGAAAAATAAAACCCTACTCTGTTGTGCAGAAATCTTGCTCATGTTAAGTGCATTGACACTCTCCAGCGAGGTATGCCCCCAACTCCATACCCCAAGGAGTTAGCTAACTGCAGCTCTCGTTTGGTTAAACACTTTAAATGAAATGAGATAACAGGATGAGATAATTTGTATAAAAGGCGCCCCCATTTTGTTACTTAGGATTAGAATAACCATCATTATTATAATATCATTTTTTTATATAATTATTGTTTCTGAGATTTGAACCCACACAGATTGATAGAATCTATTATATTTATTATAGTACGGTGGGGAATGTGGAAAATTTAAAAAAAATTGTTAATGATTAGATAAGATGAGAATGAGATATATAGTTGACGGGCGGTCTATAGTCACCGAAATAGTGTCCCGAAATAGACGTCACCTAATAGTGCATTTCACTTTTTTATATTTCCTTTTCTTTTTTTAATGTATGTTTTAATCATTATAAACAATTTTTTTTTAAAATACACATCACTTATGTAAAAAATAACTTTCTTATCAGTAAGTAAAAAAAAAAAAAAAAAGCACACTCATTCGAGAGACTATTTGGATCCCAAATTTCAGGCATCCAAGCGCATTTCTACATGAAGAGTTGCCCTCACAAAAGAAAAGTCACTGGACAAACATATCACCTATATATCAACTTTCGGTTATAATTATTTATCATAACTATGTTTGGAAAGGAGGATTTATTTTTTATAAAAATAATTTTAAAAAATTATACTTACCTACTACATATTTTATTTCAAAACTGTATGATAAAATTTATAAAAATAATTTGTTCATGAACTGATTAATCCTCTTAAAAAAGAAAAGGCTTTGTGGAATCGATTCAAAAATCCTGTGACGTCTGTACTTAAGTCAGGCGTAAATATATAGTTATTTAAACGTAATTAAAGGTTAAAACAAAATGTGTTGGTCACTTGTTTGACTTGGATAGTCTTAGTTGCCATGCTATAATTCCGATTTGAAAGACAGAACAGTTTTGGCCCATCACCTGCGAGTATCGCCACGCGATTAATCTAAACAAATAAAAATATGAAAATGATAAGTAATTTTATGTTATTATGTACTTTATCAGTTCTCTAGCGTCACATATGTTATATATATGCCTATTTAAACTAACCAGTTTTCATTTAGTCATCGTAAATGAAAATAATTTAAACTATATAAAATATGATAAGCAGAACGATGTTAGAAAAGACTATCACGCTTATATAAAAAGGATAATTGATATTCCTCTGTCCTCACAGCTTGGGAAGTGATTGAGATTTGGTCTTTGTTGTAGTGGTGAGATGTTTGGTGTAGCCGGTAATTCAAAAGAAATACGTAGGTGGTCACGACCACGGTAGCTTGTTTGACTTGCCCAACAAACTGTCTTGGTGTTGAAGAAGTACGTACGTATGACTCTGGTGATTCTGCAAACTAAATCAATAAACAAAAATAGAGAAAAAAAAAAACGATATCCTCGCAAGCAAGCCAATGCATTGCACCGCACATGCACCAGAGTATTTAAAAACAAGAAGAAAAGAGAAAAGAAAACGAAGTAATATGAAATACAATCATAGAGAATGCGCAACTATACACACAATTGTTTTAAAAATGTTGAAACCACGACCACGAACAATGGTTGATGAATCTCTTTGCCAAACCCCACAAGCCATCATGGCTATGGTGATACGGCCACGCTTCAAGGAGTGAGAAGAAGAGAAGAAAAAGTTAAAGAGAAGATGAGGAGAAGAAGGGAAAAGGAGAGGAGAGAACTAGGGCACGTTGCGCCGGACCAGAGGCGAGGAGATTAGAGAGACAAGACGGCGGAGCGAAAAAGAGGAAGAAGAGAGAGAGATGGAGATGGAGGAGAGAGGAAAGGAAGAGTACAGGGAGGGTTAGCGTTGTTTTAAGTTTTGTAAACCTAAACTTGAAACAACGTTGTTTACGTCATTTTGTTTTTAAAACATAAAAACCTAAGATAAAAATGATATCATTTTTGAGCCAAACTTTCCAAAACGGACGGCGTTTTATTAAAAAGAAAACTTATTGGTATTTTCAATTATATATTATGTAGATGTACATATATATATAATATATTCCTCAGGAAACAACCAAGTGGGTCTTTCCTCTAATATGATAAAGTTGTTTGTATTAATTGGATTTTTAATTCATCCGAATGGATTCAAAGTCAAAATTATTGTTATTTCATGTGTCATGAAGTCAATAGTGTTGCTATGACTTGATTCAGTCAGTCTAATAATTCTAATTGTATTTCACATAAGGTATAAATTCATAGTACATATTATATCAAAAGGTACCACTGAAAAAATTATTTTCTGCATAATGGTCATCAAATGAAAATTTAACTATGAATGTGAATAATGATCATGTTTGTCAAGAAAATGTTTGTTTAAGATTCATTCTATTCTCTTACAAAACAGAGAACATAAAGTGATCCTGGATATGTCTTTTTATTTCTACTTACCGATCTATTTTTTACTGATTATGATAGTATTACTACTATCCGTTTGCGTCAAAAAAAATAAAATTTAAATTTGATTATAAATTGGATGTTGCATATAGCTGATTATTGCTTTGAATTACTCTAATTTGTGCTAAGACTAAAACACTTTGAATTTCCTACAACCCCCAAGAAATCAAGGCGAAGCAATTATCGGAGATACAATTGCTACTAATTATAAGATTAAAATAATTTTCATCACAAAACGCATGTGATATTGTTTGATCTTTGTTTTGATATTTTTTTCCCCCAAATGCTTTTGGGAAATACGGAAAGAAAACACATTGTTATTTTACCCTACGCTAAGGATTTTTCTAAAAAAATATTCCTATTAAAAACTACGACCAATTCAAATAAAGAGTGAGACTTTAGAATTTTGCAAAAAATGAATACATGATTTGCTTGTTAAGAGGATTATTAGGAAAAATAATAAGCATCTTGGTCATGTGCTGCTTTTTATATCCAAAAAAAACATGCTGAAATTGAGAGAGGAACGCCTAGCTTAATCATTAATTTCAAAACTCTTGAACATATTGAGTGGATTAGGTGCTCTATCCCTAATAAGAATGATCTAATCTTCTAGAATAAGTGATACTATGCGTTTTCGCAAAATTTGATTATGAAGTCTAGTTTTTTTTGGCAAATCCATGTTAGTGAAATTGATAGGCACAAAACTGCTCTTCCACCACTCAGTTTGGACATGTGAGTGGAATGTTATTGTTCTTTTGAT
Source organism: Juglans nigra (assembly GCA_002916485.2). Classification (NCBI taxonomy): domain Eukaryota; kingdom Viridiplantae; phylum Streptophyta; class Magnoliopsida; order Fagales; family Juglandaceae; genus Juglans; species Juglans nigra. The sequence continues at coordinate 888 of PKSI02000019.1, read as the reverse complement.
CTTAAGAAAGAATGCTCATAGTGAATTCTAAAAATATTATTAATGATGATGTTTTTTATCTACTCCAAATCTATTGATGAACATTGAAAATATTTGTATTTGTTTCTCTATATCATCAAACGAAATGGTCTTGTTGCTTATGCTAAAAAGTTGAAAATTGTTACATAACGAAGATTCGTGACCTTGGGTTATGATATTTCTAAAAGAAAAACGTCATCTTATGATAGAGCTATCCAATTTGATGCTAAACTTCTTGATGTGTCATCATTAATAAAGCACAATTTACAAAATATTTATTGATCCTTTGAACTATGTTGATGAATTTTATAGAGATTCTGAAGAAAAACCTTAGTAAGCCACTGTTTGAAAGGGTACAAACTAGTTCTCATTTGCTTGGGGCCTCCCTTATCTCTATCCTTCTGTCATTGGTTAATAACAAATCAAAATATTCTACACACTCCTAATTAGGTATTATTACCACAAGAATGATTACATTTGAAAACCAAATGCCACAAACTTTTTTTTATATTGAACCCAACCGGTCATATATACACTAAAGGCCTACAGGTTGTTTTAATTATTTTTTCCCACTAGGTTTCCTTAGGTACTTGTGAACATACCCAGAAGAAAATCCTTTTCATTTTCGCCTCAGATACTACCCACAAACACAATCCATCTTGATTAAACCTATCTTTAGATAAACCCACCAAACCCAACTGAGCTATCACAGTGTTTTCCATATTAAACCTTATCATTGAAGAGAAATGAGGAGAAACCCCATATTTATCTGGAACAAAAAGGAATCACGATGTTGATGGCACCTATTGTATTATGACTACATCGAAGCTCGATTCAAATTCATGTTATTTCAGATGCTGCAAGGCATTA
>PKSI02000017.1:0-10513 GCA_002916485.2 Juglans nigra | reverse complement strand
TGCTGCCGCTTTAGTGTTCATGCATTTGCCGCTGATGCAGTTACGGCGCGGCGTTTGCGGCAGCAGCTACGTAGCCTAGCCGGCCACAGAGGAAAGCGATGCACCCAACGAACGAAAGTAAACGATGCTACCGGCCACGCACACCGAGATTAAGAACAGGTGTGCGTTTGATTCGCGAGAATAGAAGAGGTTTATATCTAGTGCTGCGGGCTTCCTCTTCGCCGGCGACGGCGACGGCGGCCCGCAACCTTCAGCGGATGCATGTATCAGAAAAAACAATTCTGCGAGATTGACAGAGCAAGCCGCTGTCCCGCAGCCCTTAAACACATTTTACTGGTTGCTAGGCAGAGCAAGCCGCTCGGTGACGGACTCGGTATACGAGCTTCCTACGAACTGCGGCAGCTTGGAACGCAGTGGCAATTTTAGCTCAAACGTGTTCATGTTACCATCAGATAAGATTGTTGTCCGCTCGAGGAATTTCCCATTTGGGGACACAACTCAAACGGCTATGAATGGGAGCCACCGTGGGCACGCGGAGGTCGAAAACTTTTTTTCGAGGTCCACAGCTGCTTCCGTCATGATCATCACGGAGAATCGGTCCCCAACAGCGTGGCTCCTCATTTCTTTGTTGAGATGACTTGAGGAGCTTGCCGTTTGGAATCTGAGAGATTCAGCACGCGCTTCTACTGTGGTCGCGCCAACGGGGACCACAATGTCGGAGAAGGCTGCCCATCGATTGTCTCTATCGGCAGGGCAGGTCCGCGTTCTCTCGCACTTCCTGTGTACTCGTCGAGAATTTCCAAAGAAAGAAAACTAGATGATAGCAGCATGACCCACTGGAAACAAAACTGGTGACACTGGAAACGCCACAGGATGGTTCAAAGCAGTTGTTGGGTATTCTTGAAGCCATGCGATTCCGCCTGTCGCGTCGAAATGTTCGTTGAATGATGCGACGGAGACCTCCGCGCTGATTATCAAAATTTTCCAGGGGACAGGAACTCTCGGCTCCACAGGGAGCCGAAGAGAAGCGAAGAGCTTGATCGGCTTGGCGAAGAAGTCTTGCAGGGCTACTGCAATACACGTGTGGCTTGCTCCGACCTCTATGATCGGCATCAATACATCCTCGCAGTTTGAATCGAATTATGGATTCCGCTCCAGTTGTCGCGAAAACAAATATCCAACCCATTCCCGTGTCTCCTGGATCCAGTTCGAACTGCCGTGATTACCAGCACCTTCGCCGTGAGATCAATGACTCGGATTTTTTTGCGGAACGAAAGCGTTCAGAATGGATTCAAGCAGCGTAATGCGTACGATTGTCTGACTTCGTAAATCATTTCTGTTTCGAAACAATGGCCTGCTCAAGGAAGGTGACCCTCCTCGATTTATTGCCTTCAGGATCCGATGGGTTGAGTCGGACTTTGAGGAAAAAACCGTCTGCAGCTCTCCTGAATTTTCGGAGGGACCTGATTGAGCCATTTGTTGAAAACGGTTCGAACATAAACCATGCTCGAGCACCAAGTTCGCAAAGTTCTGACCATTCGTATTTATTTTAACGTATTTATTTACTCTCGATTATTCACAATCTTTGTACAGCTGATATCACGCGGTGTGACAGCTTGTAATGGTTCGTACAAGGAAGCCGTTCATAATAGCTGTCTCTAATGTTCCTGAGGAACTCGTTCACGTCCTGAGGTTTGCGTTTCGTTTTCGAGACGCCGAAGATTTACCGTAAACGGTTGCTGTAAGATTGAGGTGGCGCGAACTCCGTTGGTCTTTCCTCTCTCCGTTCTCGTAATAGTCTTTCTTCGGAGGCGCTTCCCGCTTGGCAGGTGCTCCTGTAATGTTTTGAAGAGTGGAATTTGAGACCGGGAGATTTTTGAGATTCTTCGTACAGAGTTATCAACAAATCTCCTCACCCGGACTCTAGCCCAAGGATTCATGAAAGACAGTCGGTTGTAGAGAATGTATTGGACTCACTGATAGGCACTCCGTGTAGCTCTTTGCCTTCGTCCCAGGGCCGAATGTGCGCCATGGGGTCAGCAGGTGGTAATGAGGGCTGCGGGGGCGGTGGAGGGGGTGCTGGTGTCGGCTGTAACAATACATAATCTCTCAGCGTCCACGCTTCCTTCCTCGCGAAATTATCTCTCGTTGGTGCGGAACTTACCGAGGGCGGTTTTCTCCGGCTCCGGCGCCAAGCCCTTTCGAATTCGTATTTTGTTCAAAACGCTCCCCGCTGCATCTGCTCCCTCGATTTCTTGACGTCTTGAGCGATTCTCTGAGCTCTGATGGAATCGTCTCTCAAACTTTATCGAGGATCTGCATCTGATGTGCACGTTCGGTCTCGTCTCTGGAGAAATCTCAAAGTGGGCCTGAAATAACGAGATTGGGTAAATGACTTGTCCGACACCCCCGGCATCGAGACAGCCCCCAGTGGCACAGATTCGAGTGATGATTCGATTATTCTCGCGGAGCATGATAACTTGCTGTCCGTGCTCTCTGATTTCGTCGAATTGAACGTCTCGGTAATGCAAATGTTCTTTCGAGTAGTTCTGCTGTTCAATTTCGTCCCATTTCTTCAAGCGCTCCTCTTTGACAGGGTCTAGAGGGGGCCCAGCCGCCACCCCAGGTGGCTCCCTCGGGAGGTTCACCGGGGAGAGGTATGTTATCGAGGGGGATCGGGGCTGATGCGCTCGGGCAAGGATCGTTTGGCCTAAGGGATTCCGTGAGCTTTTTGTTCTCACTCATGTAGTGCGGCAAGTCGGTCTTGAGACACTTCCGCGTGCGACCAAGTGCATCTTCAAACGTTGTCCTGTAAGAAGAATATCTCCGGATGGACAACTCTGAGTTTCAGGAGATACAAAATATTTCAGAAGGAGTCCTTGCATGCTCCGTCCAGCGATTCAGAAATTGGACCCTGAGTCGCACTCACCACTCGCCGTCAGAATCGGAGTCGTCGTCTTCAGCTTCCTCACGGATGCTTTTGTTCCAACTTTCGCTTCCGATTGAAGTCGATGAGCGATTCCTCATCGTTCTTCGGTCCACCTCTCCGCTTTCTTCGAGTCATACAGGCCGGGCTTTCTCCTCGAGGCGACGCCTGGAAACCAAGATCAGGACGTCAACGCACAGCATGCGAGGAAGGAGTCTGAGGAGCTTTCGGTCTGGGGCACGAGTCTGGGCTTGCGGAACCTCACCTCGATTCACAGAGTGCTTCTTCTTCGCCGTCGTCAGGCGGTGTGGGACATGCTCGGTTTTGCGCTTCTTTCGGTTTCCGCGTTTCAACTCGGAAACCACCCTTCCTCACCGTGAAAAGGATCGACCTAACAGAAGGACCACGATTAAAGAAATTGTTCGTGGAGGCGCAACATAGCGTTTCCATCCATCACAAGCGACTGAAACCACAAACTCACCGTTTCAGATCTATTCTTCTTTTCGACGTTCATTGTACTTCCGGAGTAGTTCGGCTTTGAGATCGAGGATCGGTCCAAGGAATGAGGAAACAAATTGACAAAATTGACGAGTGATGTCCAACCAATGTAAAGTGAAGATTCGATTGATTCGAAATTGCCATGCCATATGCTCTTCGAAGAGAATCGAAAACGTAAACTCACAGCCGCTGATCCTGAACCAGGTCCGATGTTCATTGCGCACTTTGGTTCGGGCGTTCTCGCCCTTGGCCGAGAAACTAAAGAACACAGAATACTAGAATATCTATCGTACATACGATGGAACTAGAAGCCTCTTGTAAACACTCCTCTCATCTGAGCGAAGAGCCGGCCAGATGGTCGGATTCAAATGGCGTCGGTCGGGTCGTCGGCGGCGCGGGCATTTTTACAAAATCCCGAAGAAGTCATTCCGGAGAAATCGATATCCTCCTCTGTACGCGGTGGGAAATCGTGGGAGCGGACGCGCTGGAATTCGCTCGATCATGAGCCTTCAAATCGCGCAGGATGGTCCATAGTGGTCAACGAGCGCGTTTAGATGAGTGCGTTGATGATGATGATCTGTGCTGGGAAAGTGTGAACCCCGAGGGTTGTTGCTGTGGAGAGTGGGGGGGGGGGGGGGGAAATATATAGTTTCTCGCGATATGACTAGGAAAGAATAACCCGACGATACAGCCGAGTTTTTCTGCGCGGCGACAATTCGAACACGTCAGGGCAATTCCGAGTGCGGTCGTTGAGTTCTTGTGGTCTCACATCACAAAATGACTCCTATATCGGGAGTGCCAGGTTCGATGCCTTCAGGTCGCGCAGACGATATTAAAGCTCGCTGGGTCTCTCTGAGGCTGTTGACATCGTGTCCGACTCGGTCTAACAAGTGCGGATGCTTTGAGATCCTCGAAAGTATTGGCTCCGACTGTCGCGTACCGGACACATATTCCTTTTTCAGGCATCAAAGCGGTGTCCTGCATCTTGACCAGAGTTCGCAATCCATCCGCTGGGATGCATTGTTAGCGATTCTCGTGGGTTGATGATTGAGTCGAGGCGGTTCCGAACCTGTTGATCTTCATCAAACGTGATAAATGAAGCAACGCAATACTGATGTGGCCCTCTCCGATTCAAACATTGAATTCCCAGTCGTCGAGCACAAGTATCCGGGGAGCGTTACAGCGCAATTACGAAGCCAAAAACTACTATACGTATCTTTAAAATAAAAAGTCCAAAGCACTCCGGTGTACGGCTGGTTCGCATATTGAGTAGAAAACAAAGAATCATGTCTATAAACATTCGCAACTCGTAACTCGCAGGAATCGGAATCTCATTCCAGCCTCAACAAAAACTATTGATGCTTGCCGTAACAATGTCACATATGCCATCTTGATCGCCGGCACCATCAATGAAACGACGTTTCTGATGTTTTTTCTCCACAAAACTCTTGTGCCTGAGGTATTCAGGGAAGATGATGGCATCAAAGTAACGGGAGGATCCGGCGGATCATAAACGCGATCTGGAAACAGGTTTTCAACGATTTCAGCGACCAACTGTTGATTGATGAATAGGAGCATTGTACGACCAGAGTGAAGTATCCGAATTCCCATTATCAGATTGATGGTTCTACGCCTTGATTCATTGAGCTGGAGTTCAACCGATCCGGCGATCAGCCTCCGTAAAGGGATGACAGATACGATGTAAACCTTTCCGCCGGTCCCAGCAACTGCTCCTTAGTTAGCGTGAAGAAATACTTGAGATCACTCCCACTCCACGAGGGTGGGGTCGACCATAGAGTAAGTGTCCCCTCGAGTACAATCAAACGATCGGGAGATCTCCGGCGGATTTCGTCAATTCGAGGACCTGAAACGGAACACGCCCTTCCGTGAATGTTGGAATCTTCTACACATTCTCTGCGCGCGGATCGGAAACTCCACCTTATACTCCAGACCACATGTATCAGAATTAAGCCATATCTGGAAGTTTTTCTTCAAAAAATCACCTTCGCTTTGAGGCCAACGAAGTCTAATGACTCGGGGATGCTCCCAATTTGACAAAGGAACATTGAGTTTTCCGACCCATACGTGCCGGGGATCATCTGGCGCCAAGAAGAAGTCGTCCTGCTGTTATAGTACCTCATGTGCGGGAATCGAAGTTTGAGCTCTGTCGTCAGAGATGTTGCCACATTGGTCACTCCACCGACGCAAACGAGCACGAATTGTCTCCAAAACCATTCCCGGAATTTGAATTCGCTGCAGGACCTGCAACGAGCGGTGAATTGAGCTCATTCCCAACTAGTGTGCGCTTGAAACAGAACCTTCATCGAGCCCACTACGCGTGAACACAGTGTGCGACGGATTGGAGCTTGCTCCTCGGAGATGATTCGACCGCGCGGCCCCTGCTGATAATCGCCGGACGGGACGCCAACAAGCTGATCCGAAACGTTGCATGCGAAAAAGGAGAGCTCGCTCAAGTATCACGCGTAGAAGAAATCCATGCCTGGGATGTCCCCCGGAAGGAGGGTTCTCGGAAGAAAGAAGATCATCCTCAGAGGAAATCATCTGATTTCCCTTTGCTTACACTCAATTTTCTCAGAGAGCAGAACACGGAGCCATTGCTTCAGAGAGGACTTGTTTCACGACGAGCTTGACGAAATCTCACTAGAGGGCGCCACGGTTGGAGTCACCGGCGCGGAAGGGCGCATGGACCGCTACAATGACCATCGAGTAGATAGTACTTCTGACCTTGTCGATATCTGACACAGAAAATATTATTTTATGCGGCCGCGGAGGATGGAATGATTTTTGAACCTCGACGAGATCGCAACTCTTCCCACATTCCGGGATTAGTGGCTTCCGAACCACCAGTTGCCCAAAACTGGGGCAGTGACTGCACATTGAACTTGACCGAGGTGGCTGCTGAGATCTCAAGGAAACAGTACAACCAAGTTTGAAAACAGTCATTTATTGGATCCATGCTACTAACACACACATTTGATTCTCCAATCGCCAACATTCATTCCTCCATGATGAAAAGTGTGCGTTGCCTGAGCTTTGATGGCGGCGCGCTCACTGTTGATCGATATACAAGCTTCAACGATATCCGAAGACATGAGGTAATCTACAAGATACTATGTTGGCAGAGTCGCGGTACGCGGGTCTGTCACCCACCAAGATGAGATCTGGAGATTGGTTCTGTGAGCCAGAGCCGCACCCCACCCCTCGTACCGGTGTTTGTAGCTATTCCCCAACCTGTGAATAAATCGAGTCATTGAGCTCTGAGGTATAGATTGAAGAGTGGAGTTTCTTTGTCGTGCAGAGACAATTCAATTTCGTCGGGTCAGGTTAAGAGTCTCAACCTGTCGGGGTGAGTTCAGCCATGGCAGAATAGAGTGATCGTCTGCCGGAAAAATGTTTGTCGTACTGAATGCGTTCCACAAAACTCTTGAGATCGAGTAGTTCATCCGTGGCGGCCCATATATGCTGCACTCCGGGGAGGTACCTGGCGGACCACTCCAATCGTTTATTACCAGGTACAATGAGATACCTGTCAAGAAATTTTAGCGAATCATCGCTGCGCAGAGCGCTGGCTCTCGCGACGCATACTCCTGGATGAACATACTTCTTTGACAGAACTCCATCCTCTGCGAAGGATACAATAGCACGTTGATTGGTCGTCTAGGACCTCTGAGAGCTTCGTCCGGAGGGCCGATCCACGAAAGATGTATCCCCCTGGAATGAAATGGACAAGTCTCATCGAATGCGTAGGTTCCCCTCGAAGGGTCGCCCATAGCTCCGAGTGTGAAGTCTCCCGTCCAGCTAAAAACTAAGGAAAATGGGTAAACTCGCCTAAGCAGCTCTCAACCAGCTCGCCCAGCTCTGCGTAGCGATCGAACAGGTAGGGAAACTCGTGAAAATCAGACGAAAATCACGACTTCGCCTGGATGTTCATCCAGGACCCTAGAATGGTCAGAATTTCGGAATCGGGTTGCCTAATCGCGATATAACATAGATATAGTAGTTTGGGATGCCAAAACCCTGGGGAACAAGATGGAGCCCCAAACCTTACCTTTCTAACGTCGAGCAAGACATCTCGCAGTCGATTGGTTCGTCTGGAGTAGCCAATGGAAGATCCAGAACCAGCAGGCCTTGGAAAGTATACTTGACGTTATGGGTTCTGCGTCAGCTCGTATTTATGGTGGACCTTTACCTCGATGTGCCTGAACGAGCTTCCAGTATTCACCTCTGATGTGATTGATGTAATTTATCCCTGGCTAAGGTCGAGGTAACGTGAGCCATAGATCAGCTGAGTATAGGTGTCCTCTTCCTGGCAGTCTCGGTAAAGCTCGTCCATGTCGTCGGTTTCTCAAAAGCTTTTGAAGGCACCGGCATTGTGTGTCCCTGGCAGTGCCAACGACGTGAGTGGCAGTGCCCTGTCAACCAAGACCAAGCTTCAGAATCAAGTTATACCCTTCAAGCTTTCGCTATACAGCAGAGAACCTAATTATCGAATTATCGAGGCCGAGGAACTTAATTTCTATTCGGAAGGAAAACATACCGACCGAACAACTAGGCTGCGCACGCGTGTTAGATGACGCATCCAGTCAGGATGCAACCTTGAGACAACTTGTTGCCAGTATCACTCCCTCCATCTCGAGAGACGAACGTGGAAGCCCAAGCATTCATCTTCCGCGGGGCTTTCTCGAAAATCGTCTGTGGAAGGATCCCCTACTTCTCAACTTTCTGAGGCTTACGTTGGGGAGATCGGAAACACCGTGACTCTGAATGATCCCCTCGATGGCGCATCTCCCTCACCTGATTCACTTGATACCGGAGAAAAAGAAGAACTTCCCACTGAAATCCTCTGTCTTGTCGGTGAGAGAGCTGTTCAGGTCACAGGAGCGGAGCCTTGTTTTGAAGTCGCCATCAGCAGCCAGTCGCAGCGAAGCGCGGCTACTATCGTGTCGTTTAGCTCATGCATGTGGAAGGTCACCTCGCGCATCCTGTTTCGATGGACCTTGATCATTTCGGGAGACCCGCAGAGAGTCTCACAAACAGGTGCACACCTCCAGAACCTGGCTATAATCGCGAGAGATGAAATATAAGTTGCTTATCTGCGAGGTCCTATCGAGGAATGAGCTGTCCTTGCGCTTGATCCCGCATTCAGGTCCACAACTCACCGACTAAAAGCATCCCACACAGCAACACACGAAGGATCATTTTTTACAAGTTACTGTAATAAATGCATTCGTGATTGGAGAATCAACGAAACTGTGAATTAATTCGCTGTTCGTGGTAAGATCCTTAAGCACGCAACGAGAGAGGACACTCGTCGCGCTTGGCGAGACAGAGGTGCGCCTCAAGAATGAACGCCGTCAAGGTTTGATGACGGTCACGTTTCTCACGTGGTGGTATACCTTCGCGTCTCGCAATCTCTGATTCGACGGAGGCGGCTCAAGTTGCCGGAACCTGTTATCTTCTTCGTTTGTCAAAAAGCTCTCGATGGGTCAGCGTGGCTCACCGGAACCACGACCGACATCGAGATGCGCGAAAGCAAAACCTCATCGTCACGACAACTTTGGAGACAGACCTCCGCGAATTTGTTTGTCAAACGACTCAATCTAAGGCTACTCCATTCGGACCCGACCAACGGGAGATATCAAAAACTAGACATCCTTGCCCGCTGAGGAGGAAGAAGAGCGGTTCAAGATCAGTGCTCGTTGTCAGGGTAGTGATAATACGGATGCCGCGCTGATTTTGAGGGTCGCTTTTCAAGAATGAACTCGTAAAACAGAGGAGCCTTCGTTCACAACAGCACACTCATTTCTTCGCTGATTTATATACAAAATGCGATACGCAAGATACGTGGTATTACAATTATTCATCTTTCGTAAGAAAAGCGGCCATAGGGTCGTCGGGACGACTCCGCTTCCGATAGTAGGCTTCCATCTCCTCTTCTGTCGGCGCTTTGGCCATCGTACATGGAGTTGTAGCCCCGCTTGCGCTCATCGGTTTTCCTGCTTTTGCTCCTCGTCGAATTTCTTCATCGCCTTCGCGATCCTCTTCTCTCTCGAATCCTGGTTCCCTCTTGTGTTTCTTGTTGCGGCGCTTCTTCTCCTTCCGCCTTTCCCGCCTGAAATTTCACAATGCCGGAATATCAGAATTACCGTCATCTTGTCTTCACGTAGGCCCATCCAACGAGCCGGAAACCGAAATCTAACAATACCGGGTGATACTCACTTCTCCTTTTGACGCTTCTGACGACGTCTCTCTTCTTCGGAATCGGTTCCCACTGTCTGAGTCCTCGGAGTCTTCGCTGCTTCTCATCCTTTCGCCTCTTCTGGCTCCAACCTCTTCGCGGGTTCTGATCTTCATCAACCCTTGGTCGCACCGCCGGTCTTCGCATCTGAAGGTTCGACGTCAACGGCGTCCTTGCTTGGCTGACTATCGGAGTCGATGTCTGGACGTGGAACGATGTGTTTATTCGAGGTTATTTCTCGAACGAGTTTCCCCGTAGTGCCGGTGCAGAAGCTGTTTTTTCACGAAGGAGTGGCAAACATTTGGTATCCCCACCTTGAAGTTTTGTCCCAGAACGATCCCCAGACGGGTCGTGTGGTTGTTGATGAAAACATCCTCCTCGTACTTGGACCGGATGATCTTTGCGTTCTGCTCCTTTTGATGATTTGTCCGTCCGCGTGATTCAACGTAGTTCTCCTGCGGATTGATATCAACTTAATATAATATTGGCTTCCTCTGAACTGTCCAAACCCCTCAAGTGGCTCCTCAGCCAGAGGGCTGCTTAAACTAAGACTTACACTTTGAGAGAGATGAGAACGCTCCTTGGGTGTGGCGCTTCCAGATGCTCCTCGCCACCACTATTTATCGAGGGATCGAAAGTTTTGATGGACTTCTGAACTTGAGCCTTATTCTCCTTGACTTCCTTGGTCAACTGGCCCGCTTTGGTGGGCTCGGCGAGGAGAGGATTAGCAACGCCGCTGTTTGAGCTTAACAAGCAAAGGCTGGAACCGGTGATACAAGTTCAGAACTCGCCAGGAGTTTAGAATCACATACTCAAATGCAGATGATTTG
>CM036141.1:20401310-20412088 GCA_002916485.2 Juglans nigra | reverse complement strand
GCAGAAATGGATTTGCTGCATGCAGGGCATGCATTTGTTTTCTAGAAACCACATGTGGGCGGCTGAAATTGCAAGGAAGTGAAGGTCTGAATCTGAAAATTAGCTCAAATTAGCTCAGCAATCGTTGTCTACTACTGCTTCATAATTCATACTAATTTTTGTGACTGACAATAACTTGGGCCATCACCACTAACATCTTATATATTTCTCTCTGCCCACGGCCACCACAGATCATAAATGTCTGGAAAAAAAAAAAACAACCAACCATTTCTCTTGGTGATATCGTTAGTTCCATATATATATATATATATATATATATATATAAGCTTATGCTTCATAATTTGTATATATAATTATTTTCTCTAGAAAGAAATGCATGCACAAAAACTAATTTCTCTCTCTCAAAACATTAATGTAAATGGTTTGATCTAAAATATGATTTTGATTTTTAACTTATTTTCCACTCCTTTGAGCCTAAAGGCCTAGAATTTTCATTCTATTACAAGTTATGATCAAGACAAATATATATATATATATATATATGCACTCGGAATGAAGCAGTGAAAACGACAATTTTGTATACATTGATATTCTACTTTTCTAATAATAGCTAGCATTTGGACAACCTTTAAACCAATAATACAATCTAATATAATCATCATTAATCTAATCTAATCTAATCTAATCTCAATGGTTTTGATTATTCTTCCCGATGACTCATCCTAATCGATTGCCTTATTTCTCTGTCCTTTTGATATCATGTCTCCTAGAAAGCTCCTCATGACATTTTTACATGTGTTACTCCATTGTTGTAGGAAAAGTTGGTTGCCGAGTGGAGACCAGAACTTGTTGGGGGTCTTAGATGTGTTTTAAGTAAATCCTATTGCGGTCATAAGAAACCGTTTGGCTTGTTTGTTTTTACAGATGAGATAAGATAAGATGAGTTGAGATTAAAGTTAAAAATTGAATAAAATATTGTTAGAATATGTATTTTTTAATATTATTTTTATTTTAAGATTTGAAAAAGTTAAATTGTTTATTTTATTTTGTATGAAAATTTAAAAAAATTGTAATGATTAGATGAGATGAGATAATATGAGTTGAGAAGAATTGTGAAAACAAACCAGACCTTATCTAATTGGTTTTATGTCTTATATATGTCTTATATATACAGCTTAAGGATTTTGTTTAATATTTTGAGCTAAAGATTATAATTTTAAATTTACATTAGATTGGACAATACCCATATTCATACACAGAATAACAAGGGCTAAATTAGATTTTGAGTTTTCCATTTCCAATCTCAACCCAATGGAGCATTTTCTTTGCCTAATAATTAATTGGGTGTTCAACAAAAGTAGTTGGATTAATCTGGAAGCAGCTCAATTTGGTAGCAGAGTTCCTATATAGCCATGGCAAACAAGCATCTCACATGCAAACAGCGCAGTTGTTTTGGTCGGAGGACTTCCAGCTCAACTTCATCCAACTGAACCTCTCTGGGCCACTCTATTTCGACGCCAACGCCTCTTTCTGTAACTCTCCAAGCACCATGGATTTACGCTCCACAAAACTCGAGATCTTTTTAGTGTTACTCCTAATTTATCCAACAACAGAAAAAGATAAATATATTTATAAATAATGATGAAAATTAGAATCAGAACAGGTAGGTTGATGGAGCCTAAACCACTGAGCAGAGAAATATGTCCTAACCTTTTGGTTTCGGATTTTCTATGTGCTGTCAACCTCTCATCTAATCTCTCTGTAAAATTCTGCAAGTATTTTAAATATACCGTGGAGAGGAAGGAAGTAAGGAAGCTTCAATGAAGCTCGCCAAGCGTACGCGGTACGACCAACACATCATTTTAGTTGACCAGGCACTGGTCTCTTGGAACAGCAAAAACAGAAAAAAACAAAAAAAAAGGAAGCTATAGTCGGCCGTCGTCAACCAAATCCTCCTTCTCATATTAAATATTGCTCTTAATTTGTTTTTCCTTCTTCGTAAAAGGGTGTAAGGAAATGTTTGGTGCTTTTTTGGAATTCTTTGGCGATCGTGAAGTCACCGGATGAATTGCTGGGTAGATAGATCAGATTCTGGCATGACTGTTACTTCGCGGTGATATGGAGTAATACAATAAGACATGAATATGGAAATGCTCTCGTGCATATGTCAGCGAGAGGTCGTGTCTTTATATATATTTGTCTATATAACAGAGTGTACAAATATGGAAACAATTTGTCCTAGAGTAATAAATGTACAACGGCTAATCAAAGTAATAGATGGAAACATTACACAAGGAAAGCTTCCTAACTAATATTGCAGATCCCGTAAGACTTGCTGCAAATTGATTCAGTCAACATAAGAGCAGATTGTGCAGAGTATGGAGCAGAGTGATTTAGTCTTTACTGTCAACATGATTCTCGGCTATTTCCTTTACACGCCCCTGCAAGCTCAGCGTGGAGGGACGCACATTGAGCTTGGATCGAAGAAGACCGAATCTTGGTGAGGCTAATGGTTTAGTTAGTCTATCGGCTAACTGATCTTTGCTTGAAATAAATCCAACCTCCAGCATCTTTTGTTGAACTTTTTCCCGGACAAAGTGGTAGTCTATTTCAACATGTTTTGTACGTGCATGGAAGACTGGATTGGCAGTGAGATAGGTGGCTCCGATATTGTCGCACCAAAGTATTGACTTTTGAGATAGAAAAATTCCAAGTTCATGCATGAGTGACTATAACCAAAGTGTCTCGGCGGTGGCATGTGCGACTGCTCGGTACTCAACTTCAGTGCTTGATCGAGCCACAGTTGGTTGTTTCTTTGAACTCTAGGAGACTAAGTTATCACCAAAACAAATGCAAAAATCAGAAGTTGACTTCCGATCATTTGGGCATCTAGCCCAGTCGGCATCAGAGTAAATGGAAAGTTGAGTGAAGGGGCTGGGCCGAATGAGAAGTCCATAGTTGATGGTGAATTTTAGATACCGTAGAATCCGTTTCACTGCAGTTCAGTGTTCCTCAGTGGGTTTGTGCATGAATTGGCAAGCCTTGTTGATGGCAAAAGCAATGTCTGGGCGTGTCAATGATAGATACTGTAGGCCACCCACAACACTTCTGTAATTTGAGGGATCTTCATATGGTGCACCTGAGAAGAGTGAAAGTTTTTGTGAGGAGGACATTGGAGTCGACACAGGCTTTGCTTCAAGCATTTTTGTTCGCTAAAGTAAGTTGTAAATGTACTAACTTTGTGTCAACAGAAGGCCCTCAGCCACATGATGAGCTTCAATACCCAGGAAAAAGGTAAGACCGCCCAAGTCTTTTATGGCAAATTCGGTGCTAAGGTTCGAAATGAGCTGTGAAATAGCCTGTGCACTTGAGCCAGTAATTAGGATGTCGTCGACATAGACTAAGACAAACAATGTTGTCGAACCTTGTCTATGGATGAAGAGTGATGTGTCGGAGCTGGAGTTTATGAAGTCAAGAGATAGAAGGTGTTCTTGCAACCGATGGTACCAAGCCCGTGGGGCTTGTTTCAGCCCGTATAATGCTTTGTGTAGCTGATAGATATGTTTGGAAAAATTAGGATGCACATAATCAAGAGGTTGATGCATGTAGACCTCCTCAGATAAATTCCCATGAAGGAAGGCATTTTGGATGTCTATTTGATGGATCGGCCATTGTTTGGAGACAACACAACTCAACACTAAGCGGATGGGGGTAGGCTTCACCACGGGGCTGAAAGTGTCGTCGAAGTCAACGTCTTGTTGTTGGTGATAGCCTTTGGCAACCAGTCGGGCCTTCCGACGTTCCAAAGAACCATCGAACTTGTGTTTAGACTTGAAAAGCCATCTGGAGCCGAGTATATTCATGCCTGGTTTTGCAGGTACGAGGGTCCAAGTGCCGTTTTTCATGAGGGTAGTAAATTCCGCATCCATGGCTGCCCGCCATTCACTGTGTTTACAAGCCTCTGTGTAGCAGGATGGAGACTCCGGAACACTACCTGCAACAAGAAATGACTGTGGCAGCGAGTATCGAACCGTGCCGTCAGTGTATATCTTTGGTTTGACAATGTTGTTCTTTGAGCTTTGAGCGAGTTCTCATTTGCTGAGGATGAGGGTCGGAGTGTTCTGTAACAGCAACATCTTCTAAAGACGAAGCAGTAGGAGGCAAATTTAAAGTGGGCAGGGACGAGTTTGTAGAGACGTCTGGGGAGGATGACACAGACGGAGATGAAGATGAGAATGGCATGTCGCGGGAGTAGGGTGGTGACGTTGGGAGATTATGGGGAGACGACGTCGTTGTGTTTAGTGGAGTGGAAGAGACAAAATGATTATTTTGAGGAGGTGGGGACGTGTCGTGTGGGAATAGAGGAAATGGAAGGGTAATGGTTGGATTGGGCTTGAGAGTGTGCTGATTAGGCATGATTGGTGTGCTTGCAAAGGGAAACGTGTGTTCGTCGAAGATTACGTGCCGAGATACAAAAATTTTTCCACTGGTTGTATCAAGGCATTTGAAGCCACGGTGCATATTGCTAAAACCAATGAATACACACTTCTTTGATCTAAAATCAAGTTTGTGGCGATTAAAAGGGCAGAGATAAGGGAAACATGCACAACCAAAAATTTTTAGAGTTGAAAAATTGGGTGCATGTTTGTAGAGTTTTTCAAAAGGAGAGATTCCAAGAGGAGTTGTGGAAAGCCGATTAATGAGGTATGTGGCCATAAGAAAAGCGTCGTCACAATAGGCATGAGGGGCACTGCTATGAGACAAAAGAGATAGACCGGTTTCAACTACATGACGGTGTTTCCTTTCAACGGAACCATTTTGTTGTGATGTATGAGGGCAGGTAATCCGATGTTGGATACCAATTTGTGCAAAGTATTTGTTAAGAGGACGATACTCTCCACCCCAGTCGGTTTGCACAGATTTTATTTTGCAATTAAATTATCGTTCCACAAGTTTTTGGAATGAACAAAATATTTGCATGACATTGGATTTATTTGGGATTGGATATAGCCATGTAAATTTGCTAAAGTGATCAACAAATGGCACATAGTATTTATTTCCATTGGTAGACATCATGGGAGATGGACTCCAAACATCAGAGAAAATTAACTCAAGAGGTGAATTTGAAATTGATTGAGAATTAGAAAAAGGAAGGCGATGACTTTTTCCTTGTTGACATGCGGAACATACACCCTCAATTTTATTTGATGAAACAGGTAAGGAAAACTTAGAAACAGGATGACGAACAGTTTGATAAGAGGGGTGGCCCATTCGGCAATGCCAAACATCAAGAGGAGCACGTTGAGACAAGTATGTTTGATGAGATCGGATGGGAGTGATGGAGGGCGGAAATGTGTAGAGCCCGTCTTTAGTTTTGCCTTGAAGAAGAACTTTCCCCGTGACCTCGTCCTTCACCAAAAAAGAAGAGGAGTGAAACTCAAGATACACATTATTATCACTTGTAAATTGACTCACAAATTAAATTTTTCTTGATTTGTGGTACATGCAATAACTAATTTAAATAAAATGAGTGAGTCGGTGTAGAGAGAGTGGTAGAACCAATGTTTTTGATAGGCAAACCTGCCCCGTCGCCAACATGAATTTGATCAGTTCCATTGTAAGGCTCAGAAGTCATCATGAGATTGCTGAAATAATTTGTGAGATGATTTGTGGAGCCGGTATCTGGGTACCAATTAGCATCCGTAGTTGAGGATTGTGAGGTCAAGTAAGCTGCCATATTGAGAGGTGTACCTTGATAGGCATGATCGAAAAATTAATGGCATTGTATTGTAGTGTGGCCATTTTTGCCACATACTTGACATGTGGGTCTTGGATTGGAGAAGTGTTGTGATGAGCCACCTCGTCCATGGTTGCCACGTCCCCGTCCTCTATAATTGGAGTTGGAGCTTTGTTGTGAGGGACGTTGCTGAGAGTGAGATTTCCCACCACGAGAACGATTGTCATTGCGGGTAGCAACATTCACTGAGCCAACTGTTGCTTCTAAAGTAGATTGTTGCTGTTCAATCCGTAACTCAAAAGCAAGGAGATGGTTAAACATCTCTTCAGAGGACATTTTATCAATTTGAGTGGAAATGGAAGTAACAATTGCATCATATGAGGAATCAAGGCCTCTGAGGAGGTAAGCTGTGAATTCATGGCTTTGAAGAGATTGTCCAATGGCAGCCAAATTGTCTGAATAGGACTTCATTTTTTGAAAATAATCTGAAATTGACAAGTTACATTTCTTTGTGGAAGCCAAGAATTGCCGAGTTTGAATGGCTCGGGTGGATGGGTGGGATGCAAACATTTTTTCAAGTGCAACCCAGACTTCTCTAGCAGTAGAGAGTCCTACCATTTGTGCCAGGATACCTTCAGACAATGAAGACACGAGTGTGCTAAGAACAACCTGGTCTTGATCATACCAGGTGATGTACTTGGGATTAGAAATCGAGAGTGGAGCAGTAATGACAGTTTCAGCTGCTGGGTTGGGAATAGATGGTGAGGGATTGGATATTGTGCCATCAACGAAGCCAAATAAGCATTGGCCACGAAGATATGGGACGATTTGTGTTTTCCATAAGAGGTAATTGTCTTTTGTGAGCTTGACAGTAACGAGGCTATGGATGCTAACAGGAGTGATTGAGTTGGAAGGTGGGGAGGCCATATCGCTGGATCGGGAAAAAAAATGACAGGGGTCATTATTAAGCTCTGGATACCATAATACAAAAAGACATGAATATGAAAATGCTCTCTTGCAGATGTCAGCAAGAGGTCGTGTCTTTATATATATTTGTCCATATAACAGAGTGTACAAACATGGAAACAATTTGTCCTAGAGTAATAAATGTACAACGGCTAATCAAAGTAATAGATGGAAACATTACACAAGGAAAGCTTCCTAACTAATATTGCAGATCCTGTAAGACTTGCTGCAAATTGATTCAGTCAACATAAAAGCAGATTGCGCATAGTATGGAGCAAAGTGATTTAGTCTTTGCTGTCAACGTGATTCTCGGCTATTTCCTTTACATGGAGTAATCGACCTGCTCCTACGCACCATCGGGCACCACAACATGTTGAGAATAAAGGAGTACATATTGGACATAACCATTCCCTTGTTTAGGGAATATGCCGCCTTGTCTTTCTATTGATACACAGTTGAGTATGCTGATCATGAACGCTACAGGTGTGGGAGCGATCCTGGTCAAGAAAGACTGATGGATAGCAAGAGGGCGCTTATGCACCGATGGTGGAGCCTTATGGGTAAGGCCCAACCCAATAGGGAATCAAGTGCACCTCTATATCAACTGAATTATTAGAGTCTAGTTGGTGGAATCAATGAACCACACAATCTGGTTAGATGTGTGGGGGCAAAGAGCTTGTAGAACCCCTTTCCATTCTTCCTTCCCGGTCTTCTCAGTCCCCATTCTTCAATAGATAAGCCCCGCCTTTCTAAGAGGTCTTTTATGATACGGAAGGAAACAAAATAATCTCAATTATATGATAGTTCCAATTTGGTAATTGATGGAGCACTCTTTTCAGAAACTTGATTAGTAATGGCTCTTTTTCTTTTTCATTTTAGGCGCTATTATTCAATGTTCCTAGTTAGTTATTAACTTATTAGGGTGAAGAAATAAAAACATAGATACATTTTGTCCTTTTTTAAAAAAAATTTAAAAACCTTTTTGTTTGATGGAAAACACTTTTAGGGAAAAAAGGAAATGTTATATGTTGGTTGGTTAAAATAATTTATCGGATAGTAGCACTAAGCCCTATTTAGATTTAGAGATGAGTTGAGATGAGTTGAATAAAATATTATTAGAATATTATTTTTGAGATTTAAAAAAGTTGAATTGTTTATTAAATTTTATGTGAAAATTTAAAAAATTTGTAATAATAAGATGAGATAAGATGAATTTTCAATCCAAACTGGAGCTAACACACCCAAGAGCAAAAATGATTAACTTACAATTATCTACTAACTCTTGAATAGATGATAGTTTTATAAAATTAAAATTCATTTTCAATAAGTTATGCTTGTATTGATTGATTGTAAAATAAGTTGTAAAAAAATTGTGCATCGTTACCCTATAAAAGCAAAGGGCAAGGGCTAACAAGCAATTGCTCTACCATCAAATAATACTTTAAAAAAAAAATTTATTTATACAAATTTTAAATAAATAAATCTTACCCAATTCATCATTTTAAGAAAATATAATGTTATTTTTCAATACAACCAACTTTTCAAAACTAAAGCTGGCCCACTTTGGAGACCTAGACTTATGGACTGATTTGAGTGATGTAATAATCAAAGTCCATATATATAGAGCCCTCCTATGACCTATCCTAAGGCCGGGCAGTGGGCCCTCACAATGCGGCCCGTCCATCCAATTTGCCGGACACTCAAGGGTAATGGGTGGGAAATTCACTCATTAACATCGCCTGTATCCTACCCCTCCGCTTGCCCTGTTACACACACACACACACGGGGATATATAACCCTAAAAATCTTCACTTCTCCCACATTTGAAGTCCCAGCGACCTCCTCTTCCTGTTTTTTTTTACCCCTACTCTTCTCCTCTCTTTCTCTTCTCCTCCTCCTTGTCCTTTCCTTTTTCCTTCCCTTATTCGGTTTCTTTTTTTAATCTTTATGCTCATGGTAGTGTTGTGCACAGGCATGAGCAAATATTCGCGCCAAGCCGTGGGCCTGCCTATGTCATGAGTTGACTTTGGATTTATCGTGCACTAACCGTGGTAGATCTATTGTGTATTTTGCCTGTCTTTTTGTAGATATATTGTGTATTTTGCCTTCTATTGGCATATATATATGTTGTGTAATTTGCAATTATTTGGTACATATGTTTTGTATTTCACCATGAGCTTGTCGTTGCTTGGTAGATCCATTTATATGCTTTGTGTAGTGTTGTTGTTGGAGGCCGGATAGTAGGAGGGGCAACCCGCCTGTTCAACGAGTGGGCGATCGATGCCAGGGTATATGAACGAAAACTACCACTCTGCCCATGCAGGGGCGGGAAATGGATGAGTACTACCCGTTCATATAAGGCAAGTAGCAGCCCAGGGGTTTCCACTAAAACCCACCAATTCAAGTTATAATAACCATCATTACTATTCCACCCCTAACTCATAAATTGAAGAAAAAAAATTAAAGTCTAGTGTAATTTAATTTTTCATTATAGCTGTTCATCCCCAATTGAAAATGGTGGATTAATGAGTAAATAAGTGAAATTTTCTGAGTTAATTTTTACTAAACTTCACAATATTAATTGTTACTTGTGTTCATGAACATTATTAAATAGTAAATAAGAAAGTCATGTAATTTGAAAGAGTTATGAATTTAAAAAATTATTTAAATTAACAGATCAAATATATTTTGGGCTCTACCAAAAAAGAATCATCGAGACTCATGGAGTTCAAGAATAAAATAAAAAAAAAAAAAAAAAAATAGAAATGATCGAGTAGTACAAATAAGAGACAAGAAGAAATGTCATTACTCCAATAGAATTAAGCAAGCAATCAAATTTCATGATTTTTATTTCATATGGAGAAACAGTATTCTTGTCAAACATATAATTATAGAGGCATATATAGGATCAGATGATTAGAACTTATATATGTGTAGTACAAACTCGATGGATTAAATATAGGAAAGCTTAAAAGGGAAACAAATGGAATAAATATAAACAAATACATTAAACATCATCCTCGTAGAGGCGCTCCGGCACATCGCTGAAAGTAACCCTCATAAGATTTAAAAACACTGAAGAATTCTTTATAGTCAAGTAAATTACCGACGCAACCACCACTGCATAAAATACCCACGCCCTATTGTTCTGTTTATCCTGTAGCAGAAAGAAATGTGCAATGCAGAAGGATATCAGCAACGAAGTTATGCCAATAAAAAGCGTCATTAAACTCATCAACAGCTTCTTCGGCAAATTACTGCTCAAATCTCTGGCTTCGTAATGTGATGAAATGAGGGTGAAAAACATGACCACCGAAGCGACGGAGAAAAAGACTGCAAGTAGCGATGAGATGGCGAAGATGGAGAACGCGGGCTGGTTTCCCTGCTTCAAGCCTTCCGGTATAGTGGTAGCAGTGGCGAAGGCCACACTGGCGATAAGTGTAGCGACAACAGACGAGGAGTTGGACGTTCTGCTTAGCCATTTTCCACCACTTCTTACGAGTTTCCTGTGGTTTTTGGTGAACATTTCTATTGGTGTCTTGTTCTCCTTATTGTGGGGGGGGAAGAAGTTGGGTGGCATGGAGTCCTTTACGAACTGCACCAAGCAAAGCATGTCAATTAGTTAAGCCGCCTATTAATACTCTCATTTTACCGTCCAATTTAGTTATCAAAACTAGAAATATGATACCTTAAAACAACCGAGTTATCTTCCAATCTCTACCTTCCCTTCGATTGACTTGGTTACATATATATGACGTAAATGTCCTTTAGACTTTTAACCCAGTTATCTAAAATGCTATAATTAAAATCTAATTGAAAATAAAAACAGGAAAAATAGGCGGGCCACCCACTGCAGGTAGCTATGGGTGCTGGGCAGGTACTCGCATTCGGCCTGCTCGGCACCCCCACCCGATACTTGAATCGAATTGGCAAGCAGACAAATGGTTCTTTAAAGAAAAACAAATGCTGATGGGTGCCAGGTGAGAATCCACACCCACCCAGAATACACTTGCCCACCCGCATTTTATTTAATCAACTGCAAAGATAGCACCATTGGGAAAACGGTGATGTCCGG